>JAHKKF010516686.1:11200-29563 GCA_019740295.1 Labeo calbasu | reverse complement strand
TTTGTGGCTAATTAATTCAATGTCATTTTGGGAGAAGAATTCCAAACAATGGATTTTGTTTGCTGTTGTTTGTATTGGGTTTTAAAAGTGATATGGAAAATTCTACGTAATTCTAGGATATAGCCTTATTCTGACTGGGTGTTGTCACAACAGTCAACCGCAAAAAGGCACACAAATGTGCAATAAATCTGTGATCAGAGAGCACTTCATGCTGAGTAACAGCATCAGAATCTTTGACACACTTGACAAGCATCCTGAATGTCTGAAAGCCATTTGATGAAACAAAATGCATCCCTTTACAACTCAAAATGTCCATGTTATGAAATGCGCTCATAAATAAGTCAGCTTCTGTAATTATGCAGGTTTAAATAACATAACAGGCAACACCTTACATTATTAAATGCATAGATCATCTAGGAAAAAAAACAATAAAGCAGCAATTTCATGGTACAAAATGGGACCTAAATCACTTGGAAAATAAAAACATTGATATTGATATTGAATATTGAATTTTTTTCTATTCAATTTAAAGTTTGCATTGTTTACAACCATCTTTCTAAATCTTCCCAGTGTTATTTTAATACTTGATTTTTTCCCCCCAGTTTGTTTGTTTGTTTGTTTATTTATTTTAGTACATTTTTTCAGTTTCAGTCACTTTTGTTTAAACTATTAACCCTGATTTTGGCACATGCCAAATATATTACACATATGTGGCCCTGAACCACAAAACCAGTCATAGGTAGCACGGTTATTGTCACATCCCTTTGGACTGTTTATGTTGGTTTCTCCCTCTTGTGCCCATATTTGGTTCTTCCTGCTCTAATTGTGTCCTGTTTAGATAACTCTTTTCACCTGTGTCCTAATTAGTTCTTTGTGATCACCTGTCTTTATAAGTTGATCTCAGTTTGGTGTTTGTCATCTGGTCTCATCTATGCACATGTGTTTTGCTGCCTTCCTGTGACTTCATTGTGGACTGTATTAAAAACGTTGGATTTCACCTTTATCCTTGTGCGAGTACGTTCTTCCTACATGTTTGTGACTGAAGACCAGAGCGGTGTTTTTGTTTTATTTAGTTTTCTTTATTTGTTTTCTGATGGATGACCCGGCTGTCCCCGTCCTCCTGCTGGATCAGGGGGACCACTGTCTTGAGGACCACACCACGGACTTTGTGTTTCTAGCCAACCTAACACACTATCCAGACAGCTGCCTCTGTACATTCTGTCATGCTGGACTTAACACCATCGGCATCGTGGCTGGAGGATCCCTTGTCTCCGCCTCGGCCCTCAGACCCAGTGGCTCTACCCCGGCTCCTGGCTCCCTCGTCTCCACCGTCACCCGTCGGCCAACCAGCTCTGCCGGGCTCCCTCAACCCTCCTGCTCTGCCTTGGTCGGTCGTTGACCCGCCATCGCCTCAGGACTCCACTCCTCCGGCTGCGCTTCGTCGCTCTGTCCCACCGGCTCTGTTGGGCTCCTCCCTCCCTCCGGATCTCCGCCTCTGCCTCGGTTGCCTGAGCCTTGGACTCCGCCTTGGCCCACTGGATCCTTGGTGTTGCCTGGACTCGTCGGCTCTCCACCTCCACTTGCTCCGCCACCGTCGGTCGGCCCCCTGGAGTCGTCAGTCCTTCCTTCACCATGGCTCCTCCCTCCGTCGGTTCCGCTGTGGGCTGCCATCATGGCTGTGGCCTGGGTCTCGCCTGGCTCCTCCTGCTCCGGGTCCCTTCTGTCTCCACCCTGGCTCCTTCCTCCGTCTGATCCGCCCTGGACCCTTCTGTCTCCTCCTTGGCTCCTTCCTCTGTCATCACCACCGTGGACTTTGTTTGTTGTCCTCCTCCCGGGAGTCCGTCCTCCTCCCGGGAGTCCGTCCTCCACCGGAACCACCACCAGCACATACTGTTGTTTCCATTCTATGTCGCCTCCATCCATTCCTTTGTTTTTGTTTTCTTCTATGGCGTGAGGTTGCCTGCCTACATTGTGTCCTGATTAGTTAACTTGTTTCACCTGTGTTCTAATTAGTTCTTTGTGATTGCCTGCCTTTATAAGTTGGTCTCAGTTCAGTGTTTGTTGTCCTGTCTCGTCTATGTGCACGTTTTGCTGCCTTCCTGTGACTTAACTGTGGACTATATTAAAGACTTTGGATTTCACCTTTATCCTTGTGAGTACGTTCATCCTACATGTTTGTGACAGTTACATTTGCAGCAACAGCCAACAATACATTGCATGGGTCAAAATTATCTTTTTTTCTTTTATCATTAGGATATTAAGCAAAGATCATGTTCCATGAAGATATGTTGTGAATTTCCTATTGTATATCAAAACTTAATATTTGATTAGTAATATGCATTGCTAAACTTCATTAGGACAACTTTAAAGGCGAATTTTGTTTCCAGGACATTCAATTCAGTTGTCATACATGGTAAACATAAATGCACCTTTGAACTTATGGTGGTAAAATTGATCTATCTGATGTCGAGATCCTCTTTTATCCATGCAAATCTTCTTAAACTTTAAGCCTATGTTTCTATATGTGCTGTCACAGACTCGCGTCTTGAAACGGCAAATACAGATAATCTGAAAACTAGCAGACACGTTCAGTATTCATTGCTCAGCTGTTTCAATTTTCCCTTCATCACAGGGCGTGTTCGGTGTCAGAAACACAAACAGTCATGAAACCCGCACTCACTTGCCTCATTACATCTCATGCGATATAACTGCCACATGAAAGTGTGGCATAAAATCTTTCCTCCTGTTGCCTGAAAACACTTCTGAGAGCACCTCAGCATTCTGGCATTGAGATCCTTTAGATAACAAATCTCCTCAGAGAAACCATCACCACCACAGATCTCCCAAACAAACTGCAAATGTTTAAAAATAAATTAAAGCACTTTGTTTAATGAACTGTATGTTTTCTTTACTTTGTAACGCACTTTATGGCTTACAGTTACTTCAATTAGAAATCTTTAAATCAGTCAGCAAGCGTAACTAGTTTTAATGAGAGAAGCTGCATGTGAAAAGAGCCATGGCAGAACAAGTTTGTTTCATGCAATTACTCAATAGAGATCCATAACAATGCAAAACTGAAAAGTGAAGTTTTTTTTTTTTCAGAAGATGACAATGATGTTGAGCTGAGCTCATGGAGTTAATTATTTTTGACAGAATGGGGTTGATACGGACATATAAATCCATCAGTTTAACAGAACAGAGCAGGAACAGAGCAGAATCTGTTCAGCAGGGAGCGAAACTTCCTGTGCAAATGTCTATGATGTTCCTCTTGAGGGACCAATAAAACCAAGAAAATCAAAATGGCTCTAAGAAACAAGCTCAGATAAGATTAATTCAGAGGAAATGAACATGATTCACTAACGTATAAAAAATAATTATTCCATTCTGGATCTTAACAAACAAACAATATGTTTCTGGGCTGTTGATATCTGACTTTTCTCTGTTGCACTAGCTATATTGTATGGAAGCCTGTTTCCGCCACTGAATGAAAAAAAGGTAGTTGTGACTTTTTATCTTGCAATTCTGACTTTTTTTGTCTTTTTTTCTTCTCAAAATTGGACTTTATACCTCGAAATTGCAATCTTACAATTATGAGAAAAAAAAATCAGAATTGTGAGTTTTTCGGTAACACTTCATTTTATGGTCTCTTAACTAGTTTCTTATTAACATGCATATTACTAGAATATTAGCCATTTATTAGTACTAATTAAGCACATATTAGTGCCTTATTCTACATGACTTTATTCTACATTCCTGATCTTACCCAATAACTAAACTTAACAACTACCTTACTAACTATTAATAAGCAGCAAATTAGGAATTTACTGAGAGAAAAGTCGTAGTAAATAGTGAATAAGTGTTCCCTGTTCTAAAGTGTTACCAGTTTTTCTTATCATGCAGTAGAGAAAAAAGTCAGAACTGTGTTTATATCTTACAATTCTGAGAAAACTGTCAGAATTGCGAGTTTTTATCTCTATAATATAAAGTTATAAAGTCTCTATATAAAAAAGTTTTTCTCTTTAACTTTATTTCTCTCAATTGTAAGTTTTTTTTCATTTGCAAAAAAAAAGTCAGAATTGTGAGTTTATATCTCGCAATTGTGACTTATAACTCACAATTGTTTGTTTTTGATCACGCAATTCTAAAAAAAAAAGGCAGATTTGTGAGTTAGTTTTTTCTGTCATGCAATTAACGGGAAAAAAAATCAGAATTGCACTTTAAAAAAAATGTTTTTTTTTTTTTAGTGTTTCTATCTCTGAATTCTGACTTCATACCTCACAATTCTGAGAAGAAAAGCCAGAATTGTGAGTTTGTATCATGCAATTGTAAGAAAAAAAGTCAGAATTGTGAGATATAAATTCACATTTGCGAGAAAAGGTCTCTCAATTGTGTTTTTTAATTAAGAAAGAAAGTCAGAATTGTGAGATAAAAAGTATATATATCATTTTTTTGGGGGGAATTTTTATTCAGTGGCAGAAATTGGCCTTTAATAATATTGTGTATCTCAATTGTGAGTTTTTCTTATGCAATTGAGAAAAAAGTCAGAACTGTGAGTTTATATCTTACAATTCTGAGAAAAATGTCAGAATTGCACGTTTTTATCTCGCAATTCCGACTTTCTCTCAGTTGTGAGTTTTTTCTAAATCATGCAGTGAGCAAAAAAGTCAGAATTATGAGTTTTTATCTCGCAATTGTGACTTTATAACTCACAATTGTTTGTTTTTGATCACACAGTTTTGAGAATTTCAATTTCAATCAGATTTGTGAGTTTTTCTCTCAATTGTTTTTTTTTTTTTTTTGTCATGCAATTGAGGGAAAAAAGTCAGAATTGCACTGTAAAAAAAGTTGTTTCAACTTAAAAAGTGTTTGTGCTGCCTTTAGTTGCACAACATGAAAACGTGGATATTTGAGTTGAGTAAACTTAAAATTTTAAGGCAGCACAAACGCTTTAAGTCGAAACAAGTTTTTTTTTTTGTTTTTTTTTTAACAGTGTGTGAGTTTCTATCTCTCAGTTCTGACTTAATAGCTTACAATTGTGAGTATATACGTCACAATTCTGAGAAAAAAAGCTAGAATTGTGAGTTTGTATCATGCAATTGTAACGATGAATGAGTTTCTTACACCTCTGGAATTTTGGACCGCTTCTTTTGCAAACTGCCTCAGGTCATTCAGATTTGAAGGATGCCTTCTCCCAACCGCTGTTTTGAGATCTCTCCACAGGTGTTCTATGGGATTCAGATCTGGACTCATTTCAGAACTTTCCAGCGCTTTGTTTGTAACCATTTCTGAGTGCTTTTTGAAGTGTGTTACGGGTCATTGTCCTGCTGGAAGACCCATGACCTTTGGTGGAGACGTAGCTTTCTGACACTAGCCACTACGTGCTGCCTCAAAATTCTTTGTTAATCATCAGATTTCATGATACCGTTCACACAGTCAAGGCATCCAGTACCAGAAGCAGCAAAGCAAACCCAAAACATCTTTGAACCTCCACCATGCTTTGACTGTAGAGACGGTGTTCTTTTCTTTGAAGGCCTCATTTCTTTTCTGTAAACAGTGCCATGATGTCCTTTACCAAAAAGCTCCAGTCTTGCTATTTTATGCCTTTGTGTCAGCAGTGGTGTCCTCCTGGGTCTCCTACCATAGCGTCCCTTTTCATTCAGATGGCGACGAATAGTGCAACCGCTGATAGCGCTGACACTGTTGTACCCTGTGTCTGCAGATGACCTTGAATTTGTTTGGAAGTTAATCAGGGTTCTTCATCCACCATTCAAACGTTCCTTTGTTGTCATTTTTCATTAATTTTGCTTTTCCATCCACATCCAGGGAGGTTAGCTACAGTGCCGTGGGCTGTAAACCTCTTGATGATATTGCACACAGTGGACACAGGAATATTAAGATCTCTGGAGATGGACTTGTAGTCTTGAGATTGTTCATATTTTTCCACACTTTCTTCTCTCAAATCCACAGACAACTCTTTGCACTTCTTTCTTTTCTCCATGCTCAGTGTGACACATAACACAAAGGCTGAGTCAACTTTTCTCCATTTTAAATGGTTGCAAGTGTGATTACTATATTGCCCACACCTGTTACTTGCCACATGTGTGTCTAAATACAAATTACAGGAGCACCACATGCTTGAAAAGCAATAATTTCTTACAATTTTGACAAGGTGCCAATAATTTTGTCCAGTCCATTTTTGAGTTCTGTGTGAAATCTTACTTAGTTTGACTTTTTTTTCAGTTTTTTTTTTATTTTTTTATTTGTGTCGTTGCAGTGCACACAAAAACAATAAGCATGTGAATACCAAAATTGGAACAATTTTCTGACAGAATTGCAAGGGTGCTGATATTTTTGGCCATGACTGTATGCATAAAAAGTGAAGTATACTTTGGGCTAATAAGTCGAAATCTAAGTTTACAGTTTTGTTATACACCTCTGATCTTACTGTAAACTATTCACTGATGCATGTTGTTTTAATTTTGGTAACATTTTTCAATTAACTCCAATTAATTAATATTAATTAATGCACTAACATTGCATTTTATTAATTTCGGATAATAATACAAAAATTACAAATATTTATTACTATTATTAATTTAAGTTCATTCAGAATATAATAGCTATAATTAATGTATATGACCTGAAATGTTAAAAATGAACTACAATGAACTTTTTTTTTTAAATTACAAAATTACATTTTTTTTAAATTACAGAAGTAAAATGGGTTATTGCATGTTTTGAAATCTTTAACAGCAAACAAATTATATTAAATGAAAACCAATTAATTTTGAAAAGTTAGCATTTTAACTATTATTTGTGACCCTGGACCACAAAACCGATCATAAGGGTCAATTTTTTTTTTTTTTAAATTGAGATTTATACATCTGAAATCTCAATCCATCCAATCCAAATCATTTCCACTGACGTATGGTTTGTTAGGAAATTTACAAAATATCTTCATGGAACATGATCTTTACTTAATATCCTAATGATTTTTGGCAAAAAAGAAAAATGTATCATTTTGACCAATCCAATGTATTTTTGGCTATTGCTACAGATATACCCGTGCTACTTAAGACTGTTTGTGTGGTCCAGGGTCACGTATAATCTTGTTTCTTTAAAAAAAAAAAAAAAAATTATCTATTGACATGTCAGTGTATAAACAAATAACTAAGAACAGGCATGAAAACAGTCAAAGAGTCGCATTCAAAGACTTTATTCATCTCAAATGTGTCCCTTCATTCAGCACAGTAAGAGAAGTCTAGAGAGCAGAGAAGGAAATTCTTTTAGAGGTTTTTATTTGATTCCGCTGTTACTCATTGTCTGAGCTTTGCACACTCCTTTGCCAGCAACCTCAAAGGCAGCTCCCTTGTAGGTGGCTACGCATTGGTCATCGGTGCGCAAATCTGGCTGGACCTGCTCCCACACTTTCTTCTTAGGGTTCAGTTCCTTGTCGGGCTCACCTGGAACAACAAAACAGAGAGGCAGAGATTTTGAAGTGCTGATTCATTTCCCTCCCAACAGCTGTAAAAAGACTGAAAACAAAAGCTGGTTTTCAAATCAACTCATTATCATTAACAACCACAGACCAATTCATACTGAATCTAGAATGAGTTTATAAACAATGCGTTCCATTTACATCAAGCCGAGCCAAAATGAGATGAAGAACTCATGGAAAGCAGATGAAGACAGGTGTTTTTGCTACTATCTGCAATAAGCAGCCATAAATCAAGCTGAAATGAATTCAAAAGCTTGATTTGAATGCAGACGGTGATCCTGTTATTTGCATCTATTCTGTCGCCGACCTTTTCACAACCATCATAACTGCCACAATCCAAATGAGATGAGAAATTCACAAAGAAAGGACTAAGAAAGGTCACAGTCTGTTTCTGTTACTTTTAATGACGAGTTACAGATGTGTGCGGTAAATACAAAATGTAAAAAATGCAACAATAAAATATGTCATATAGAGACATTTACATGAGAGAATACCAAACTATTACATTGCAATCCATGAGAAACAGCAAAACAAACAACAAAAAAGGAGTAGAAAATGAACAGGGTTTCTGCAGGTTTTATGAGGGTAAATTTAACTTTAAGACCAACTAAAGAAAAGGAAAAAAGTATACATATGTATTGAAGGGAAATTAATACAGCAATATGTTCTCTAAGTGTAGTTCGAGTTTTACTTTCACTTTCAAATTAGCAGCAACTCAGCATCTAGCAATCGTTTTTAGTTTTTTTTTTTAGTTAATTAAGTACTGGCAATTTGGTGTCAAGCAGCTGTTTGTTTTTAGTTCATTTGAGTTTTCCCTCTTTTCTCCACTTTCCTTTAGTTTTAAGTAGCTTGTAAAAGCGTCATTTGCATTTTACTTTCACTTTTAAATTAACGTAACAAACTTTTCTTACCATGTTATACGCCTAATATAAAATAATAGCTTACACCAAGTTTAATCAGGTATACAAAACTGAAAATCAGTAAACACTGTGTAACCAAATAAATAAGAAACATAAAAATTTATTAGCAAAACTAATAAGAAAGCTTGGAAGCACGGCATACACCTTGATGTAATAAATATTATAAAAAAAAAAAAAGTATACAGTTTAAATAACTAAAAATCAGCAAACACTGCAGAACCAAATAAATTTGAAACTTCCACTATCACCTTAGATAAATGGCAGAAGTCAACAGGCTTTTCAAAATCCAAAATATTTTTAAAACAGGCATTTTTAAAACTTTTGCATTTCGTTTTGAAACTCTTCCTCCACGGTCTCATGGTCTCACCTCTCTCTTCTTGTCAGTCAGCTCCACTCACTCTTTTCAGGTGATAAATGAAATCATATGAATCATTGATCATATGAATTTAAAGGAACACTCCACTTTTTTTGAAAATAGGCTCATTTTCCAACTCTCCTAGAGGTAAACAGTTTAGTTTTACCGTTTTCGAATCCATTCAGCCGATCTCCGGATCAGGCGGTAGCACTTTTAGCATAGCTTAGCATAGATCATTGAATCTGATTAGACCGTTAGCATCTCGCTCAAAAATGACTGTAGAGTTTTGATATTTTTCCTATTTAATACTTGACTCTTCTGTAGTTACATCGTGTACAAAGACGGATGAAAAATGAAAAGTTGTGATTTTCTAGGCTAATATGGCTAGGAACTATACTCTCATTTTGGCGTAATAATCAAGGATCTTTGCTGCCGCAGGCACAATGATATTACGCAGCGCCTGAAAATAGTCTCCCTGTGCAAGCAGATGTCATGTTGGTTATGATGATGGAAGTTAGCCTATTTTCAGGCGCTGCGTAATATCATTGCTCCTGCTGCACTTATGGTACAGCAGCAAAGTTCCTTGATTACTACGCTGGAATGAGAGTATAGTTCCTAGCCAAATCAGCCTAGAAAAATCGCAACTTTTCATTTTCTGTGGGTCTTAGCATATGATGTAACTACAGAAGAGTCAAGTTTTAAATAGGAAAAATATCAAAACTCTTTGGTCATTTTTCAACGAGATGCTAACGTCTAATCAGATTCATTAAACTATGCTAAGCTATGCTAAAAGTGCTACCGCCAAACCCGAAGATCGGCTGAATGGATTCGAAAACGGTAAAACCCAACTGTTTAACTCTAGGGGAGTTGGAAAATTAGCCTATTTTCAAAAAAGGTGAAGTGTTCCTTTAAGACCTGCGAAAATCCTGAGGAACTAAAAAATAATTTTACATCAACTAATAGACTGATTTTGTTTTTGCTGTAAGGGTCATTTATGACTCCCAACAACTGGAGGAAGTTGCCCCATTCCTACATGGTTTCTATGTATTGGGAAAAACTGATTAACTTGGAAAAAATGAATGGACAACATTTCATGTTTTTTGGCTAAATGGAAAGACATGGAAAGGTGAAAGAGACACTCTTCTCGTTGTGTTTCATGCAGCATTCTCTGCTCTCCACATTCACACAATTCCTGGGAATCTCCCTGTTAGTTGTTGTGCTCACTTGACCGCAAATGCCACACTCCTCCAAATCGCTTCTGCGCCAGATCCACCATGTTATTTCACAGCACAAGGCTAAAGTTTGTATTGTTTGTGAGGTTCCCTTAAGCACTGAGGAATTTGCTCTTTATTTTTAATTGGAAAAAAATATTAGCTCATATAGTGGAACACAAACAACTACGTTACCAAACAAGGAACTTCATGTTCTTCATTGAGGGATTCATCTTTATTGATCTTAGGAATTTAAACACAATTGTGGTTTAATAACAAAATCTTCAGAATCTGACCCCACAGAGTCGCATAGCAAGACGTTTGACTAACGGCATGAAGTCTGGTCTACATTACAGCTTATTTTAGCCAAAAAGCGCCCACTTAAACAGGAAGAGAGAACTATTTTCAGACGGCCAACCTATAAATCTGAGCATCCCTCACAAGATGAAGGCATGTTGTGGCAGGTTTGATCAATGATGTCAACATCTTGTAACCTAATGCAGGGAATTTTACATTTCATCATTTAGCAGACACCTTTATCCAAAGTGACTTACAAAAGAGGATAACAGAAGCAATCAAAACCAACAAAAGAGCAATAATATGTAAGTGCTGTGACAAGTCTCGGGTGATCTATTGCAGTAAACGTAGCAAGTTTTTTTTTTTTTATATATAATAGATAAAAAGAAAACAAGTATATGGAATAGAAAGACAAGAAATAAGTTAAAAGAATAGAAAAACAATAGAAAGTGCTAGTGTCATAGGGTCAGTTTTTTTTTAAATAAATAAGAAATGCCAAAAGAATAGAGAAACAATAGAAAACACTAGTGTTAGAGGGTCATTTTTTAAATAAAAAAGTCAAAAGAATAGGAAAAAATAGAGAATGCTACTGTTAGAGGGTCCTTTTTTACAATAAATAAAAATAAAATCAAGAAGTTAGAATAGAAATAGCATAGAGAGTGCAAGTATTAGAGGACCAAGTTTTTTTTTTTTTTAAATAAATAAAACGAAATTAAGTAGATAGAATAGAAAAATAATAGAGAATGCTAGTGTTAGAGGGTATATATATAAAAAAAAAATAATAATCAAGAAGTTAGAACAGAAATAGAACAGAGAGTGCTAAGTGTTAGAGGATCAAGAGTTTTTTTTAAACTAAATAAATAAAAATAAAACAAGTAGATAAAATAGAAAGAGTATTTTGAGAGCTGTGGCAAAAGAAAGATTTTCACAGACTCCCGACAAGCTATTATATGACTTCAGAAGACTTGGAATGTAGTCCTGCATCATATGGATCAATTTTATGACATTTTCATGGAATATTCTTGTCCGTTTAGAGCATGACAGCTCCTGGTTACCATATGCTTGCTGCTTTTTTAAGAAAAGAACAGCTTGAATGTTCTGCTTTTCTGTCCTAAAGTAAAACTGATTTTGGAATGACGTGAAGGCGAGTAAATCATTGCAGAGCTTTGATTTTTGGGACAGCTTTTACTTTAATAAACCAGCATGATGCACTGAGAGGGGCTCCATGAAGCAGGCTGTGGGTGCCAGTGGACTGCTGGACAGTAATATTGTATTTCATTGCAGTACTTTCGTGTATAAATATATAGCGTTACCTGGGAAGCCCTGGACGGTAACCCTGTCTCCAGCCACGGCTCCACTCGGGGGATCCAGGATTTCAACCTTCTCTGGAGAACTGGCACACATGACCATGGCCTGGGACAAAACGCCTCTCATCTTAGCAGGCTTCAGGTTGCATAGGAGCACGGCCATACGATTCTGCATCTAATCACGGAAAAAATTAACATCACCAAACGGGCGGCACAGGAATCAAGTGCAGTCTCCTTAAGCGGTTAAAAAGAACATTATACATTTAATATTGAACTTATTGCACGGCAACATGAGAATTTATGCAACAGTCCAAAAACATCAAGAACATATGGTATTATGAGGAACAGCTGTGCAACTTTATAATTGCTGAATTATTTGTTTTTCTAACCAGGGATGCAGAACAAAACAGACCCTTAACAAAATTATTAAACTCAATACATGTAATAATCATTTAACTCATCTACTTCCAAACCCTGCACAAAATGAACTGTAGACATTCATTATTATTTCAACTCTATAAATGCACAAACATGCTTAAAGCAACTGTGATGTAGTCATAACCAGAGGGGGGAAACCCGACATGATTAAATTAAATGAATGAAGGAAACAGATGCGTTTTATGGGTGTAATTAGAATTTCTGACGAGCTGCTAGGAATCCCCTAAACAAATCGTAAACTCAGGGTTCTGGAAAATAAAGCACAAGAGACCGAGCTGTCTGCGTGGAGCAGGTTTATGGACCTGCATGAATCGCAGTAATGCAGACTTTTTATATGAAACAGTAAAACTGAAATATCCCCCTTCCCAATACTCAGACACATAGCACCTAATCAACAAGAGCTGCATTCATTTTATGGCAAACAAAGATTGCTCTCAGGTACAGTAGCGAGACATACAGCTTTTACGTTAGTTCAGACTATTCCAAAACATTGTCTAATGGGGTGTAAATATTAGCTCTATTACAAAGAAATTAATTTCTTTTACTGAATGATACATCTAGAAATCTGATATCTGGCCATGATTAATTTTATTTAACGTATGATTCATGTCCCTTTTAATATGCTGAAGACTATGGAAGCCCCTCTGCGCCACTGAATAAAAATAAAAGGTAACTGCAACTTATATCACAATTTGGAGGTTTTTTTCCTCGCGATTCTGACGTTTTTTTCTCAGAATTGTGAGACATAAACTGGCAATTCTGAGAAATTAGGTCAGAATTGTAAGGTATAAACTCGCAAATCTGACTTTTTTTACTCAGAATTGCATGATATAAACTCGCAATAGCGAGTTATAAAGTCAGAATTGCGAGACAAACTCATTTCCAAGAAATAAAGTCACAATTGCAAGATATAAATTCGCAAATCTGACTTTTTTTTCTCAAAATTGTGATGTAAACTTACTATTGCAAAACTAATTACTAAGAAATGTCACAATTTTGAGAATTGCGAGATATAAACTCAGAATTGTGAGTTATAAAGTCAGAAATGCAAGATATAAACTCAAATCTGACTTTTTCCTCATAATTGTGATATAAACTCGCTTTTGCAAAACAAGATTTACATTTTTTCTCAGAATTGTGATACACTCAAAACACATACACATAAACTTGTAATACTGACTTTTTTCTCCAAATTGTGAGGTATAACCTCACAATTGCGAGTTATAAAGTCAGAATTGCAAGATATAAACTCATAAATCTGACTTTTTTTTCTCAGAATTGTGATCAACTTTTTTCAGAATTGCATGATATAAACTTGCAATTGCGATACATAAAGTCTATAAATAAAGTCACAATAAACTCACAATTCTGACTTTTTTCTCAGAGGTGCGAGCAATTCAGAGCAAAGTCAGAATTGTGAGACAAAAGTTGGAATTGCAAGATATAAACTTGCAATTGTGACAAAAAGTCAGAATTGCGAGTTTGTATCACGCAATTCTGATGAAAAAAGTCACAATCACCTTTTTTTCATATTTTTTAAACAGTGGTGGAAACAGGCTTCCATAGAAGACACAGGGAATCTGATCATAGTATTAAACATTAATAATATATAACAATATATATATTTTTGTAGATTTTTAAAGTAATCTAATACATTTTTATGTTTGATTCAATAAGGAATATATTTTGAAAAAAGATACAAATGAATCAAATCTGACAATAAAAATTCAACGCACTGACAACAGAATTTAATACCTGATTGTGATTATGCAATATTTATTAAATGTAAATAATTTTAATGTAATTAAAAATGTTATGAAATAATTTGATTTAATTACAATAATTACTTTAGGTGATTTAAACTTTATAAATCACTGAATAAATGTGATAAAAATAACTGATTATAATTAATTGCAATTACAATAAGCGCTTAGGGTGCTTTGTTAATTCCTAAATAAATGCAATAAATGATTTCTGTAATGCCTTCAATTCCAATTATCCTCAAAACTGGACTTGATGATTAACAAGGGTGTTTGTCCTGGGTTAAACAGATCAGTACCTGCTCTAGAGGGATGTGTTTGACCAGGCCACTGACGACAGTACGTGGAGCCGCTTCACCAACATCCACTTGCTCAACATAGAGAGCGTCGGCATCAGGGTGCTTTTCGGCGCTGATGATGCGGCCCACTCGCAAATCCAATCGAGACACGTCTACTTTCGCCTCTTCCTGAGGAGGCGCTGCTGGCTTCTTCTCCTTCTTTTCTCCTGGACCAAAATGCATTACAGATTATCAGACAATGTTTTTCACATATTGTTGTGTTTGCAAATCAGAACACAAACAAGACTGCAAAACTTTAACAAATAGAGCCATCAACTAACACACCATAAATATTTGTAAAAAGCACAAGTTGTGTGTGTAGAGCTGTTAGAGACATTGTACCAACCCCGGCACACCGTGTCATTCTGGGGTTTTATTACGGTACGCGTCCACCCTGAGGAAATGTGCCTTTGGTTTGTGAGGTGTTTTTAACGCAGCTCTTTGAATGATATTTTTAGCTTGTGTGTATTGTTCCCCGGGGAGCTATTGGGATGCTTTTAAAAGTCTGCAACTGGAAATCATGTCGGCTTTTCATCTCTTTTCTGTTTCTGAACTTTTTCCAAAACAATTGTGCCAACAATGGCTTCACTATGGTGTTTGTTTCTAATCGCTCCAATCATCTGAAAACAACACAACTTTACCACTGTTTCCGGACTTATGGGGGAAACCGTTTTGGATCACCACTTCACCCAACAAGTCTTGAAAATCAAAACCTCTGTGTAGTCTACACAAGCATCAGCACTGAACACAATGATTTCCAGGCAGAGGAAATCAAAGCGCTACAGTTCAAAAGTCTGAGGTCAGTAAGACTGTTTTTGAAAGAAATAATACTTTTATTCAGCAAGGGTGCATTAAAATGATCAAAAGTGAGAGTAAAAACAATTTTGCCATCACAGTCATAAATTACATTATAAAATTTCACAATATTACTATTTTACTATATTTTAGATCAAATAAAGCCAGCCTTGGTGAGCATAAGAGACATTTTTTTAATCTGACTCCAAACTTTTGAACAGTAGTTTAAGTTTTCCTGTGAGACACAGTTGATTAAATCACTTTACAGTCAAGAATGAGGCCAAAATGACCATTTTTCATGCTAAGTTAATTTTATATTAGATATATTGTATCAAACATACAAACTTTTGCCTTTAATACTTGAAAAAGTTATGGGGCACCAAATTGCACCATATGTGGAAAGTGCCAGCAATATTTTCTTTCATAATTATTCATTTTCACGCACCACTGCAAGGTGGCCCAGTAAAACCTTCTTTATTTTCTCCGAAAACGTTCAGAGTTTCAGGTAAATTTGTTGATAGCCGTTTAATATGCTTCTTATTAAAAAGGAAAAAATGAGTGTAGTAGACGACCCTTGACTCTAAAGCATGCAGTGCATGCAAACTTACGTGTCTAATTGATTCAATCACAGCCATTTGTGGTTTAATAATCACACATGGCTATGTTGATTTCAGTGGTGATTTTGATTAATTACACAGCCCTAATTTGCGTCTAGCAGACGACGTGCCAAAATTCCTCAAGCCTTCTAAATGTGAGAATTCACGTTGTACTGCCAAGAAATAGATACGCATGCACTACAGGTGCTACATCTACACCGAAACAGTGTTCGTCAACGTTGAAGCACAAGAGATGTATTTGAAAATTATGAAACTCCCTTTTTAACATCTGGCCTACAGGAAACACAGAAGTTTACTTGTTTTTCCTCAGCTCATAAATGCACAAAAACGATCTGCGATCCGTATTTCGATATGAACAGAGCGTTCCCAAGTTGAAGGGATTTAAGTAATTGGAAATGAAAATGATTTTCATAATAAATAACCATGAAAGAAATCAGATCCATTTCAAATGCTCTATTCTGTAGGGCATGAATACTTAGAAAAGTAACCCCCGGAAGACATCCGTGACGTCTTTAAATCTGGTTTGCTTTCAGATCTGGTTGTAACCCAAATGAGTTTGACCTGCATCCACAGCTTACATTCGCTCATGGTCTCCACCAAGCTTCAACTGCGTTCATTACACTGCATTGTTTATGAAAGGGAGATTTTTATGGCCCTATGTTATTGACACTTTCTCCTACTTGCAATTTACAGCAGCTATCCTATAGACATGAAAGTTTTATATGCAATCTAAATTCATTCAGTGTGTGTAGATTTAGCAACTAGTTCAAAAAGGTCTGATTTGTGATTCTGACATTGCACGTTTTGGATCGTGTTGCAACAGCAGTGGAAACATTGCCACTGCAGAGATGAACTGTTATAAAGGAAATGTCATACTAATAGTCTGAGAAGTATGCTTACCCTTCTTTTCGGCTTTCATCTTTTTCGTGTCATCGTTGTTTTTGGCTGGTGCGGTTTTTGTGGCTGGGGCAGGAGCAGAAGAGGCTGCTGGGGCAGGTGGCTCTGAGGCTGTGGGTTTAGAGACACACTGGATACTGGGCTCCGCAGAAGGCATGGCCACATCTTTTACTGCAAAGAACAGATCAAATTATTATTATTATTTTTTTTTTTTTGTGAACCCTAAATGCTTATCACAACGTGAAGATTTAATGGTATTATAGGATTAGTTCACTTCCACAATAAAAATTTCCTAATATCATCTGAGATGTTAATGTCTTTCTTTTCTCAGCCAAAAAGAAATGAAGGTTTTTGAGGAAAACATTCCAGGATTTTTCTCCATATAGTGGACTTCAATAGGGATCAACGGACTTCACACATTACGCAGTCATGTTAGAAAGGTCACGCATGACGTAGACCAAAGTACCGACCCAGTGTTTAGTCAAACGTCCTTTACACAAAAAGTAAAACAACGATGATGGACAATTTTTAAACATCGCAGAGCTAATGCAAGAGAAGCATTTGTGGTTAAAAAGCATATAAATGTTTTTTTTTTTTTTTTAGAAAATGACCAATCGTTTGGTTAGATAAGACCTTTATTTCTTGGCTGAGATCATGTAGAGCCCTTTGAAGCTGCACTGAAAATGCAATTTGAACCTTCGACCCGTTGGGTCCCACTGAAGTCCATTATGGAATGGAATCCATTATTTAAAATCCTGGAATGTTTTCCTTTAAAACCTTAATTTCTTTTCAACCGAAGAAAGAAGGGCATAGGAGTGAGTAAATTATCAGGAAAGTTTCATTCTGGAAGTGAACTAATCTTTTAATCTGAAGGCACTTCTGACCACCCAGCAGGCATCAGTGATGTCTAAACGTAGGTGGTCATGTGTTGATGTGTTTAGTTTTTGGACTGTACAAGTTTTGAAATCTAAAAGTTACAATATGTTTTCAAGTACAGCATCTTGGCATTTCATTATTTCAAAAACATCAGCAACAATATAGTATGTTGTGTGATATTATACCTCCTCTCGTCTTTTCCATTTCCAGAAGTTGTTTCTTCAGTTCCTCAATGTCCTTCTTGAGCTTGGCGTTCTCCACCATCAGTTTCTTTTCCTCTTTCACTGTGGCCTGAACAACTACACAAAACAACAAGACAAACACACATTTATTCAGAACTTCTCAATTGTCTACTGCTTGTCTACTATCATATCAATACAGCAGTGCTTTTTTAAAATATTAATGTGATCCAGGACCACAAAACCAGTCATAAGGGTCAATTTGTTGAAATACATCACTGAATGATGAATAAATAAGCTTCCCATTGATGTATGGTTTGTTAGGATAGGACAACATTTGGCCGAGATACATCTATTTGGGTGCAAAAAAAAAACGAAATAAAATCACCATCAAAGTTGTCCAAATGAAGTTTGGACAACAATTTAAAATAACTTTTTTATTTGAATTTATTGTAAAATGTAATTTATTCCTGATCAAAGCTGAATTTTCAGCATCATTACTCCAGTCTTCAGTGTCACATGATCCTTCAGGAAATTATTATAATATGCTAATTTGCTGCTCAAGAAACATTTCTTATTGTTAGCAATGTGGTGCTTTTATTTTTTATGAAACAGTTGTGCCTTACACATTTTTTGGAAACTGTGATATTTTTTCACGACTCTTTGATTATTAGAAAGTTCAACAGAGCAGCATTTATTTGAAATAGAAATCTTTTGCAACATTTACTGTCACTTTTGATCAATTTAATTCGTCCTTGCTAAATGAAAGTATTAATTTCTATTAAAGGGGTCATCGGATGCCCATTTTCCACAAGTTGATATGATTCTTTAGGGTCTTAATGAAAAGTCTATAATATACTTTGGTTAAAAATTCT
>JAHKKF010516686.1:0-11150 GCA_019740295.1 Labeo calbasu | reverse complement strand
ATATGATTCTTTAGGGTCTTAATGAAAAGTCTATAATATACTTTGGTTAAAAATTCTCAATGGTTGTGTAAAACAACACCCTGTTTACCTTGCCAAAAACAGCTCCGCAAAAATCATCCTGTTCTGGTCGAGGTTGCTTTAAATGTTAATGAGCTCTGCTCGCCCCGCCCCTCTTTTCTCTCTTTGGAGTTATGAGCCTGTTTATTTTAGCTGCATTTAGCCATTAAACTTGCTAACTAGCACGTTATTAGAAAAGGTGATTACAGAGATTCATAAAAATAAAAAAAACCTTATACTCACTTCTGCTGTAGGTGAAGCTGGATCACGAATGATTTGCGCAAACATAGACCCATTTATGTAGATCGAGAGGCGCATTCCCTCCACAAACAAACATAATCCACTGCATCTTCAGCGGCTCAGATGTCGGGAGTAAATGATGACCTCTATGTTCATTATTACATCCAACAACACAACACCTCAATCGGAGATATTGTTGTCTAACTTACATCCCTGCTCCAGCATCGAAACAGTGGAGGTCGGACTGTTACAGCTGATCTGAGGTAAGACGCTCATGTCAATCAACTATCGCGGGAACGGCCTCTGTTGGTGTGACAGGCATCTGAGAATGGCTCGATTTGAGAAAGAGGATATTATTTTTACAGATTAATTAAAAACCACTGCATGGATTTTTATCATTACAGGGGAAGATGTGTACATACACTGCCAACACACATTAATGTTCAAACAACATGAAAAAGTGAACTTTGCATCCGATGACCCCTTTAAAACCAAATAATATAATATTCTTCATAATATTTCCTATTGAATGATTTTTTTGGGTTCAGTTTATATAAATGTTTGGAACCTCAATGAGTGCAAATATTACATTTCTAAGCACTTTGTGAAGTAGATTATTAAAAGATTCCTCTTTGTACTTCCCATCCTCTCAGACATCCGTATTGGTCACTGACCCGTGATCCGCACACATGCATGCCTCATGCATCCACTTACTGGCTTTCTCCTTCAGCAGCTGGACCTGCTGCTTGAGGTATTCGATGATCTGGTCAGCCTCCGCGGCCTTCTGTTCCAGTCTCATGAGTGAGGGTGTGTGGCCTGACATCTTGAACAGGGATCGTACCAGGAACCTGAAGAACAAGCCAAAGGAAAAGATCAAACGCGGTAGGAACTCTTAGTCACTCATAAACATGTTTAAAAGAGAGGATCCACAGAGACACCCTATCCGTGTTTGGGAACATGCGGCACTTGAGAGCACGACCTCTTTAAATGAGATCTTTTCAGATCTTTGGCGCACGTAAACATGAGGTGTTTTGGCAAACTTTGCACGGTGCTTTAATTTGTAATTTATACCGATACGTGGCCAAGTTTCTGTCCTAATTCCCTTCCATGAAGGAGAATTATAATGAAACATCTGACACCAGCCAGATGCTCAACAATAGATCGGCTAGACGCCAAACAACATGCGAAAACCTCATCAAAGCGTACGTTCTCCGTCCTAATCCCAGCAAACCCTGCTTTGGGTTCACGCTTCAGTACCTTTATGATGGTTTGAATCAGGTTCAGGTCATCTGCGATATTCCCGAACGAGGAAGCGGACGGAATCAAACCATCTGGCATCTAAATGTGTGCGTTCTCATGTCTCGTTCACCATGAGACAAATACTGCGTAATTGCATCACTGTCCTCTCAGCTCTGTGTTTTGATTGAGGAATCCTCTTTGGCTCCACGACGGATCAAACAACAATTCTCATTCGGTCGCAAGACAGCTGGTGCAGGAACATGGACACATTACGCATTTGGCTTGAGCTCATCCACTGCAAAAGGACTAAGGGAATTTTTACAAGGCGTAGGAAAAGAGAAGAACACATCATAACACATAGTGCAGGGTGGTGCTGGAAAACAACAGCTGGCGCAGGATGAAAACAAAGAGTTCAGATGAGGAAATTAGAAACACAAAAAAGCTGGAGTTGATAATATCGTGGATCAAAGTCTCTTGTTTTTGAAGTTCTTGAACTGCTTTAAATGGGTCTGTGGTGGAAGAATTTATGAGCACCATGACAGGACTGTTTTCATTTGCATAACCCCTGAAAACCAGTCCCGGGGCCGAGACGGAGCCCAAAACACTTCCGAGAAAGTTTCCAAAAAGCTCAGTTGTCACAGTTTTCCCATAATGCCCTGCAGCGGTGGTCATCGGCATCATATGGCAGCCAATAAACGTGAATGTTAGCCATGCAACGGATATAAAACTTGTAAAACGGAACCAAAAAACACATTTGCATCTGCGAAAGAACCCTTGAAAACGTCAACATTCACTCGAAGACTTTTAAGGCCATGTGTTACATCTGACACCAGTGAAAGTAACACTTGCAGGAGCAGCTGTCACTTTCATGCAAGTCTGAATGGTGAGGAGATAATGACCACGCACTTGTACCGCACATTAGTCAGCGCTTCCCCAGCTAAATCACAATAAAGACTTTATTCTCTTCTATTCATCTTTAAGAAACTGTAAATGATCTTAAATACTAGCATCCCGCAGGAATGTTTTTATGTAACCATAATTGCCCTTGAAATAACTGCATAGAGACCCAAAAGAAAAGCACATGACATGTCCCATATTTTACATCTAGACTATTTTAGGACATAAAAAAGTGTGTGATTTGATTTTTTTAAATTAATGTATGATAAAAAAAAATATTTAATAATTAAATTATTATAATAATTGATCATTTATTATTATTATTAATTATATATAATTATTCGGTAACACTCTACAATGTTCAATAGTTAAAATGAACTAAGAATGAGCAATACTTCAACAGCATTTATTAATCTTAATGTTAATTTCAGCATTTACTAATGCATTTTTAAAATCACAAGTTTTGCTTATCATTAGTTAATGCACTGTGTACTAACATGAACAAACAATGAACTGCTATTTATTAACATTAATAAAAATGTTATAAATAGCGTACTAAATGTACTGTTCATTATTCATTCATGTTAGTATACATTAACTAATGTTAACAAATGACACCTTACTGTAAAGTGTAACCAATTATTGTAATTTATTTAATAAGTTTAAGGTCTGTAAAACTAACTATGCCCATTTTAAGGTGACAGATCTGAGGATTTGGGGACACATTTATGACATGAATTAATATTTACAACATAGTCACTGATTTATGATTTGTAAAGTAGGTTATGCTTTGCTCAAATAGACTCATAAACAAATTAAACAAGATGAAGGCTTTTTAGAGCAAACACAGTATAACTAAACGATATGAATAAAACAACACCCATACTTTAAAAAAAAAAAAATAAATAATAATAATAATTTGAGTGATTCATGCATGGTGGCATTTTTATATGTTGACTTGCTCAGAACAAGTGAGTGAACCTGTTTGACAGACCATATATAGCAAGTGAAAGTAAAAGAAAGACAGAAAGCAATCTGTTAAGGAAATATTCATTTTAGAGTAAATTACCATAAACCTTAAAATACTTATTAGGAGAGAAATTACACTACATTAATTGTAACTGTTGTCATACATGCACTTTTTAAAAACTTTTTAAGCAAATGTCAACGCAAGGATGGAAATTTAAACATAATGCGCTATAATACGATGTTTTGTTTTGTTTTTTCAGTAGTGATATTCATACAGAAGTATCATCATGACTCATGATGAAAGCATTAATGTCTTTATATAGATACAGTGCTGACTGTCACTTCACATGTCGGTATTCACAGGACATCTGTCCTCCAGCTCGACTTTAACTACATTCCTAACACGTTACATACACAAATAAACAATACTCATAAATTAAAACACCAATGCGGACTAAACTACTCACATAAAACTGCAACCGTATGTTTCTTTGCTTTTAAAGCCACACGCCGCTAACTCGTCTCTCTTCCCAGCGTCGTAGGATGATGACGCAACGGTCACGCGTCGTTCAGCTGTTCGCCGGCGCGGGATAAACACGCCAGCGCGCCTTCAGCTGTGTACAGTCGCCGGAAGACTAAACTGATCTCTCAAAATTACAAATATATATCAGAATATTATAAATGAACACGTGAATCAAATGGAGCAGTCTTTCGTTTCAGATAAACAGGTATGCTGCTGATTTCATCTTGCGTTTGTAAAGCACAAACGTCAGCATCATGAAGAAATTCATGTGTGGACAGTATATCAGTTACATAATGTAAATGTTATCGGTTTGGTTTACGCTACAACCGTGTCAGACAAAATACTGAATTATGCTGTAAGATAAAATTTACACGTTTTAGTGTTATGATTAATAATCTACGTTCCCGTGTTTTATATTTATTAACATGCCGGACACTCCTAATGAGAATGTACCACAATTTTACTGTTGTAACACTAGCTGTTGTAACTGTTTATGCTATATTTAATGTATAGTATACATTATATAATGTACAGAAATAATTTATAACAATTTAACAATATATTCTGTATATGTTCCCCATGTCAGTGTGTTTGTTGAGCATCAGGTGAGTCATGCAGCCCCTTAGAGATGCAGAGCTGGGGGCCTCCACCTTCTTTGCCTCTCCTCTTCCTCATGACGTGTGCGGCAGCAATGGGCTTCCACTTACGCCAAACTCCATCAAGATCCTGGGACGCTTTCAGATCCTCAAGACCATCACCCATCCCAGATTGTGTCAATATGTGGACATTAGCAGAGGGAAGCATGGTATGATGGTTTTCTTGCACATTGTAATGCCTTTATTCACTAAATGACTGGAAAATCGTCAGATGCCCACATAAGATAAAATCAAGTTAAGTCAATTTTATTTTTATAGCGCTTTATACAATACAGATGGTTCCAGCTTCACAGTATTAAATATGAAAAAGTCCATCAGAACCAATGATGTGAACTTGGAAAAATGAAACAAATCCAATTTCTGCTGTAAAGCAGCTGTAGCAAGACAATAGTGTGAGTCAGTTCAGTGTTGGTTCAGTTAAGAAAATGTGATTCATAATGAAACAAGTTCAGTTTGGCTACAAGCAGCTCTACAGAAAACAGCAGTGTTATTTAACTCGACTCAGTTCAGTGTTGAATCAATAACAGTGTCTATGTTGCAAAATTTCCAAAAAAGAAAGCTTTTTTAGGATTTCAGGATTTTTCTCCATATAGTGGACTTCAGTGGTGCTCGACAAATTGAAGGTTGAAAATGCAGTTTCAGTGCAGCTTCAAAGGGCTCTACACGATCCCAGCTGAGGAATAAGGGTTTTATCTAGCGCAATGATTTTTTTAAAATGTACAGTTTATATACTTTATAACCTCAAATGCTTATCTTGTCTAGCTCTATGATGCACTGTGCACTCTGGTTCAAGATAGTTAGGGTAGGTCGAAAAACTCCTATCTCATTTTCTCATTTCAAAATCATCTTACATTGCTGCAGAAGTACCGACCCAGTGTTTACAAAGTGAACGTGCAAAGAAGCTCGAACGCCCTTTGCAAAAAAAGGTAAAACAGCGATGTAGGATGATTTTGAAGGAGAAAATGAGATGAAAATGAACCTACCCTAACTGTCATGAATCGGAATACACAGAGTATGCATGTGCATCACAGAGCTAGACAAGATGAGCATTTTAGATTAAAAAGTGTATAAATATATATATTTTTAAGAAAATGACTCATTGTTTCTCTAGATAAGACCTTTATTCCCTATTGCCCTTTGGAGCTGCATTGAAACTGCAGTTTTAACCTTCAATCCGTTGAGCACCATCGAAGTTCACTATATGGAGAAAAATCCTGGAATGTTTTCCTCAAAAAACTTATATGAATATATTCCTCATATGAATATGAATATCTTGGATGACATGCGGTTGAGTAAATTATCAGGAAATTTTTATTCTGGAAGTGAAGTAATCCTTCAAATTCAGTTCAAGTTTTGTTATCATCCGATAGTGTCAGTGTGTTTTAATGAATTGTAGTACTGAAACTTAAGTGTCTTTTAAACCCTAACAAAGCAAGCCAAAAGCTGGGCCCAAACTGTATAGGGTGACAGTATAAAGACGTACCGTCCATTGATAAATGACAGTAAATACAGTTTAATTCCTATAAATGTATCTAAAAATAAAAAACAATACAGGCTATTTATACAGGCTATATCTCATGGCTGTCTAGTTAGAGGTGACGTATCATGAAAATCTGGGTCCCCAGTGCATCTACCACCCCAGAAAACATGGAAAAGGACAACCCAGTAACTTTTTATACAAGCATGTGAAAAAACAAGCGCGTAAGATTTTGCTTTCCCCGTGACATGGTAAGGGGATTTTATTATAACATTACCATCCCTTAATTTGCACGTTTCCACCCACGGCGCCCTCATTTTATTTCACAAAGTGACAGTGGTATAACAGTTCTAATGCCATGGCAAACGTTCAAGCAAAGCTTGCTAACTCTTCTGTCTTGGGCTGCACAGACAAGCACAGAACACTATTTAGAGTCCCAGCCTCAGAGGAGACAAGAGAGCAGTGGATTCATTGATTTATTTACTCTGTATTACACTGCTGCCACACAGATCTAATATAAACATGCCATTTCTTTCCCAGCTGTTTACCTTCACAGACATAACCGACTGTTTTTGTAACCCCTGTGTGTTTTTAGCATAAACTTTTGTGTATTTGACAGGTAAGCGCAATAAGACATGAAAGAGAACTTTGTTTAGTACTCACATGCCATGTGACAACCGCATGTATGCGCTCAAAAAAACCCTATAGCAGAAGTTTAAAGTAATATGTTTTAAAACGCCTGATTTCAGCGCGATAGACATAACAATAAAAACCAAACAGATGTTTTTTGCAGAGTATCTGAGCTACGAGCTGTAAAGGCACAGCCTGATTCTAAAAAAGGGGGCGGGGAGCAGCAGCTCATTTGCATTTAAAGAGACATGTATGAAAACAGCGTGTTTCTGCTTCCACTCAAAATAGGCATTTTCAAAATGATATAGTAAGTGAACTGTGGTGTATTTTGAGCTGAAACTTCACAGACACATTCTGGGGACACCTGAGACTTATATTACATATTGTAAAAAGGGGAATAATAGGTCTCCTTTAATTTGCCACTAAATGTTTCAAAATCTTAAAAAATGCTTTTTGTAGCAATGTTGTACCTTGTAAATAATTTTGTTAGCTTGGTAAAGTTTCATAATTGATGAACTTTGCAACATAGACACTGTTATTCAGCTGATTTAAATCAATATTGAACTGATTTGAGCTGAATATTGACATTTAGAGCTAAAATTGAACTTGCCACAATGACATTGTTATTTTCCTGGTAATTACTGAAGCAATTGAAACAATCTAAAGCGCTATATGAAAAAAGCCATCCAATCATATTAGAGCTTGCCAGCTCAAGAAAGTTCTCTTATAGCTGTTTATTGGACAACTTGTACTGGAGACTTTAACATCAAAAGAAATGCATGCGTCACCTTTATATTGATGTCACAGTTGTCATATCACTTTTTTGCAAAGTCATTAAGTTGAAATGTGTGCTTTGTCCTTTTCTTTTTAGTACCTCACCAAGTCTGGTTCTGTTTTCTGCTGCTCTTCAGAGTTTTATCGCCTTTTATCTTAGCAATTTTTATCTTTGTGGTTTAATGCCATTATTCATTTGTGGATTCTGCCTGTGAGAATCTTTCTTTTTATCTTTAGCTGCTTTATGACTGTTAGCTCGATATTTATCACGCACAGTGCGCTTTGTATCATGCTCGCGTCCCCTATGAGAAGAGCCTCTGAGATCGATGCATGTGTATGCAAACATGTGTTTGAAGTCCTTATGACATTATGCAGATTTATTAGAGTTATAACTTTCTTTCATGTTTGAGAAATGACCTTGAATGCAGGTCATCATCTCGCTGGAGGGAATATTTATTTCGGAGGATATTGACTGGGTTATTAAAGCCAATTTTTAAGACGCTTTTCTTCACTGTGTCAAATGGGAATAGTATGAACGTTGTGCTTTTTGGAGTGGTTGCAATTATAAAACAATAGTGTTTTTTGAAGATACTGTGACTTTCTGAAGGTTTCTCAAATATAGAATAAATAAATCACAGATAAATTGACTTGAGATGCAAAAATGTTCCCATAGCTCAAACAATAGAGAATGGTGCTTGCAGCACCAAAGTTGGGGGTTTGATGAACTCTAATTTGCCCTCTTGACATTTTGCAGAACGGCTGGTTATTGTAGCTGAGCACTATGAAAAGAGCTTGAAGGACCTTCTGAAGCAAGGGAAACCAGTCAGGTAACGCATACAAGATCGTGACGATGAACTGAACATAATGCATATGGAATATAACTGATTGCTTATGGTCTGTATATCTGATGTTGCTGAAAGTGAGGGATTGTTTAAATGAGAAGTTCACTTCCAAAACAACAATTTTACAAATAATTTACTCACCCCCTTTTCAACCAAGATGTTCATGTCTTTCTGGCTTCAGTCGTAAAGAAATTATGGTTTTTGAGGAAAGCATTTTAGGATTTTTCTTCATATAATTGACTTCAATTGTGCCCCCGATTTTGAACTTCCAAAATGTAGTTTAAATGCAGCTTCAAAGGACTCTAAACGATCCCAGGCGAGGAAGAAGGGTCTTATCTAGCGAAACGATCAGTCATTTTTTTCGAAAAATAATTTTTTTTTATACTTTTTAAGCACAAAAGCTCGCGTAGCACAGGCTCTCGGATGCGCGTGCACGGGTCGTTCTTGAACGATTCGTTCATTTTGAACGAATCTTTAATGTGACTCTCGAAGAACGAATCGTCTCGGGGAGTGATTCGTTCAGTCGCAACATCCTATTAGGTTCTGTGCTGGAATTAGTTCACCAGTTTCGAGTCTTCGGGTTTTTTGAGTCGTTCGTTCATCTTATGGGGCTGTCACGTGACGCTGATTTTGCTAAAGTTAACGAAATGACTCGAAAAAAGATTCGTTCATTTTGCTGAACGAGACTCAAAGGTCTGAGTCGGTAAAATTACCCGAACTTCCCATCACTACTACGAATCACGTCTAAGTTCATCGTCTGTGTACTTAGGCTAAAAAAAGGTAGAGTATGGCGAAAAACTCCATCTTATTTTCTCCCACAACTTCAGAATCATCCGACATGCGTCAAACAGCGTTTGACTTACTTGCACTTTCTTAGTCTTTGCGCATTCGCGTTGTAAACACTGGGTCTGTAGATCCGTTCGGCGTGACCTTTCGACATGATTCAATAGTACGACGTATACGCGCATGCCGGAACCTGTGCTGCACGAGGTTTTGTGCTTAAAAAGTATACAAAAGTGGACTTCTCCTTCAATGAAAAACAGCATTTATTTGAAATAGAAATAGGCAGCTGAAGTTTTTGGTCAGTTTAGCGCAACACCAACAAATAAAAGCATCAGTTCATTTAAATGACATTAAAAATAGTTTTTCCAATAGTGATATACCATGCTTATTATAATTTGATACAACATTGTCATATGGTACCATTGCATAATTCCTGAATGGTGTATTTGAACAGTTCATACTCTTTAGTGTCTTTATCATTTTTAATCTGTTCTACATCATCAGGTCAACAGGTCCATTGCTTAATATTTGTGGCTGGGCTTTTTTTGTTGTTGTTCTGAGATGCATTAGTGGTTTGTATCATCTCATGTGGAAGCCATTGACACTTGTTGTCAAATTCCTCGTGTGGCCAGTTTTTAAAAGCTTTTCTTTTTTTGAAAGCATTTGATCGTTGTGTGTTATCTTTGGACCGTGCTATTAGGGCAATATGTTGTATTAATATTGACACAATTGGGATCAGAGTGTAAGAAAATGATGATTGTTAATAGCAGCTGTAAATTGGCCCAGCGTGACATCAGTTCACAATTAAAGACTTTTGCCATTGATGATATTTTACTGACAGAACGTTACTAAAAATGACTTGAAACAAGACAGAGGAGAAAAATAACTTATTGAAACCAGTGAAGCTTCCATTTTTTAGACAATATGTAAAGCACTGAGTCACAATTTCTAATCAGACCAGTCATTTCTGGCAATATTTTCACCACTCAGACTTTTCTAGGAAGTTCCTAGTCAGAAAAGGCAGTAGTGTACTGTTTTCAAAATATTTTCTAGTAAAAGTACATGAGGAACACGCTGGTTAGATTATTTATGTAATCGTCCTTATTTTTACATTTCCATATTTTCTTTCCAGAAAAAAGAAGTGATTGGTTCTAAAACTTGTACCTACCGTCCTACTTTTGTTTATTAAATGACAAACTTTTGTACCCATGAGGGATTTGTTTTTGAGGTCTGAGTGACCCTGCAGCCTGTGTTTGTATATGCACTCGGTTTGTCTTCTGTGTCTTCAATTAAAAGCAGACGAATGCAATTCTTTTTTTTTTCTTCTTCTTTTTCTTCGTATCATATTATTAAGCACAGAAATAGCTGTTTGACTGTAATTTTCAGTAACTGATTGATTGTAGCAGGGACTGAACAGCTCAGACTGCATATTCATGCTGCTCTTGTTCTGCCATCTACTGTCTAAACCAGACATTTTAATATGAGTTAATAGCAGTAAATTATTAATTATTTTTTTGGAACGTTGGGTACTATTGTTTTGTGCCTTTCATTTGACCCCACAGAACCTCATTCAGTTAACTCATGTATGCATCCATATTTATTTAAATATTATTAGATTTCAATAACTTACTGTATTTTGTCTT
Source organism: Labeo calbasu (assembly GCA_019740295.1). Lineage (NCBI taxonomy): Eukaryota > Metazoa > Chordata > Actinopteri > Cypriniformes > Cyprinidae > Labeo > Labeo calbasu. Next base: position 420 of record JAHKKF010516686.1, on the reverse strand, counting down.
AATTTTTTTTAGGAGTGTCAAAATGTTTTGTTTTGTTGTTGTTTTTTTGTTTGTTTCCTCAACCTAAGAATCCGTGATTGTCCATGATCAGATTTTTATTTCAGGAGATGTGATCATTCGTTTAGTATAGATATGATTTAATATCATTTAATAAGTTTCATTTTTCAAGATTTATTATTAAGAATTATGTTCTTGTCTCTCTTAGTCCAGAGAAGGTGCTACAGGTTGCCTATGAAGTGCTGGAAGGCTTGGAGTTCATGAATAAACATGGCATGGTGCATCGGGCCTTGTCTCCCAACAATGTTCTCCTGGACCGCGAGGTTTGTGGAAAAACAGACTCACAGAGAACTCACAGACAAGCTGCATGGTGTAAAAAATGATTTGGGATGACCAGTCCCTCAAATTTTATTTTATTTTATT
>JAHKKF010516683.1:0-17214 GCA_019740295.1 Labeo calbasu | reverse complement strand
CTCCACACTGCTTGTGCTTTGTCAGTATAATGTTGTTGTTGTTGAATGATTAATTATGAATTATACAATTATTATTAATAATAATTATTTAAGATTTTGTAATAATATATCATATCATATCATATCAAATAATATAATATCAAATAAAATAATATAATGTCCTCGGTAGGCCATAAAAAATGTACTAAATGATTTGAGATTATAACATAACATGACATATAACATAACATAAACAAATATTAGTAATAAAATAATGCATTTAATTGTCAAAAAAAAAAAATTTGAATTTAGAAACATAAAAATATTTTTAGGCTTCCTTTAAGTTTAATGTAATTTTGTATTTTTGGGGGCGCAATATTAACTAGACTTGTTCTTGACAGGTTTCGTAAGATTCATGCAAAAGTTCTAAGACAAAACAGACTAAAAAGAAAACCCAAAGAAGGGTATCATGCAGAATGAGTCAAGTTTGCACACACTTGTTAATGTTGCTGCCTTCTTTGAGCCGCTCGCCTGCAGCGCCAGTCTTTGCAGCTCTTTCACTTCCTGCCAGGTCCACCAAACTCAGCTTACTCACCTTTTCCCCACTTGTCTATAGAGAGAGAACAAGACAAAAATAGATATGAGAGACTCTACATTCAAAATTGAATACTGCTCACTACATAATATACACTGCCTACTTTTTTCATAGCATGACACATCACCTCATTACGTGTACATTTCCATGATTGGCGCCTAGTTATCCTGGAAATAAACAGTGAAGTAGCGGTGGCGGGAAATAATGAAAAAACCAACATAATAATCCCTCACTACTGAACATTTCCATGGTTGTCAATCCTTCCTGTGCTTGTCCTCCCTAGAAACCCAGGGAAACGGCTTTAAATGTTAAATTTGTGTATGAATGACCACGCTGGACAAATTCTGTTGAGCTGTCCTATATTACGAAGGAACAATGACAAGAGAGGCTATAGTGGGCCCATAGACAAGCATCCATTGTTCTCCACTCTATTGCACAGCATTGGAGCAGTATGAGGGGTGGAGTTCCTTTATGTACCCCAGCATCAGACCTTACTGTACACAATCCCCCCATCTGAGCATCAGAGATGAGGTTTAATTGAGAGGAGAGGCAGAGAGACGTGAACGCGAGCTGAGAGGATACGGGAAGTGAGGGGGGACTGAGCTGGACCAAGATTACAGTGCATTACAACAACAAAGAGAGTCCTTGTGCTGCAAAGGCTTCAGGCTCCACATGCACATTGGCTGAGAATACGCAATTATATAGAGCCAGTGTTCATTCGTTAATCTAGAAACAGCTATTTAAAGGAGACATATTCTGCACTTTAACCCCACATACATTGCCTCAAGTTACTTCTTTATGACCCATTTCCACCTTCTCTGTGACCTTTAGAACAAACAGGCTGTACTTGGTACTGTACCTTTAAGACTTCTAAATATGTAAGTGACCTCTGCAAGCAAATCTTTGAGTTAACCCCTCTACTACACTGCAGCGCCTTGGAAATCACCAAGAACATCATAGAAAATACATAGCAACAAGCAAACTTTTCAGAATACCTTAAATCTGCATAGCAACACCCTGACAACCAGCTAGAAAACATTTTCATCCTTTTAACCATACATTAATCTCAGAACATCTTATAAACCACATAGCAACACCCTGACAACCATCCAGAACACCTCATTGACCTTTTAACCATATATTAACCCTTTCAGAACACCTTAGAAATGACATAGCAACACCCTGACAACCAGCCAAAACACCTTAACTTAACCATATATTAACCCTTTCAGAACACCTTAGAAACTACATAGTAACACCCTGACAACCACCCAGAACACCTTATTGACCTTTTAGCCATACATTAACCCAAACTACATAGCAACACCCTGACAACCAACTAGAACACCTTCTTGACCTTTTAACCATACATTACCCTCTTAGAACACCTTAGAAACGACATAGCAACTCCCTGACCGCTACCCAGAACACCTTATTGACCCTTTAGCCATACATTAACCCAAACTACATAGCAACACCCTGACAACCATTCAGGACACCATAGCAAGCATATAACCATGCGTAAGTCTTCACAACACCTAGAAACTATATGGAAACAACCTCACAATCATTCAGAACACCCTAGCAACCTTACAGCTGTCCATTAACCCATCAGATCATGTTAGAAACTGCATAGCAACACCCTGACAACCACTCAGGACACCACAGCAATCATAATGCATAAACCCTCACAACAGCTTAGAAACTATATGGCAACACCCTGACAACCACCCAGATGTTATTAACCTTATAGCCACTCATTAAATCCCTCATCACACCTTAGAAACTGCATGACAACACCTTAACCACCCATAACACAGTATTAACCCTATAGCTATCCATTATCCCCTCAGAACACCATAGAAACTGCACAACAATGCCCTGAAAACCACCTAAAGCGCCCTAGCTTCCACATAGCTAAGCACTACCTCTTCAGAAACCTAAGAAACTGCATAGCAACGCCCTGACAACCACTCACAACATCCTAGTAACCTTATAGTCATGCAAGTACCCTTCAGAACATCTTATAAACTACACAGCAACACCCTGACAACCACTCAGGACACTCTGACAACACACCCTTGCAACCACATAGCTAAACACTAACCACATAGTTAAGCACTAAGAATACCTTAGCAGCATAGTAACACCCTGACAACCAACCAGAACACCTTAGCAACCGCATAGTTATGCAGCAACTCCTCAAAAACTTCAGCAATTACATAGCAATGTCCTGGCAACCACTAAGAATATTCTGGCAACCGCTTAGGCACATATTAACACCGCAAAACATCTTGGCAACTGCATAACAATACTCAATACACTAGTGTTGGATAGTGGTGAGTTTACACAGCAAAGCACAGACAGACAATGTGAAAATCTAGTTAAGGAGCTGTTTTCCATAATATGCTAAACAGAGATTTTAATACAAAGGAATACGGAAATCAGAGGAACTCTATTGCCTGACATTTCCCCACAGAGCTGTTTGCATGGAAAACCACAGCATGCAAAAGACAGCACTGATGACTGCGCTGGAAAAATACACATAACATTATTTATCGATGGCTGAGATGACAAACACCACCTACATAAAGGCTGGGTTCGGTGCACGTGTGTGTGCATGCAGGCTAAAACTTCATCACTGCTCTGTTTTAGTGACAACATGCTAAGTTTAGATCTCTGCTGTAGTCTTGCACCTGTTGAGTGACCAGCACAGTCCAGGTCCTGATGAATTATAGATTAGGGACCGGACACGAGTCAAGTCAGGTGATCATGACATACGGCACAAAAGAAAAGCACAGTGACACCAGGACAGCGCAAGAGGAGATCAGCTGACGTCTAAACTCGGACACACTATAATTTATTCATCAATTTTCCTGCCATTTGCATGTGCTCTCTCCATGCGCACGATAAAGGCGATAAGGGTCCAATAAAGGCGATAAGTCTGTTTGGTCCAGTGTGCACTTAATGATACTAAGATCTTTGAAGATGCATAAATGAAACTACTTATGCAATATTATAAACAGGAAACAACCTCTATTGATCCTAAGTGGATGAAACAAAAGCAAGGGTGGTGTAAAAATACAACCTAAGAGGAACATTTGAGACTTAACACTGGACCGTGCCAACACAAGCCCACATCAGCTGATAAAAGGTATTCAATACATCCATCTATGAGATCATCAGGGCTGGACACGATGACTCATCTCTCAATCTTTCCCTTCCTGCAGTACTTGGCTTCGTTTCAGGAGGACCTTGCAGGAACATTCAAGGTCTGACTTTTATCATCAAACAGCAGAATCCAGACTATTCCAAAATTAAATTACCTTAACATGGTTTTCCTGGCTTGTTTCAAACAAGAGCATTTGAGGACAGAATCTGATGCTTTTAACCCAGGCCACCCAGATCATTAGTTGCAAATATTTTAACATATGACCACCCACATTTGCATAGCCATGTTTATTCAGAATTCAGAAACTTGACCCAACCTAATAAACAAACTATGCTGGTATGCAAAGTTTAGCCAATCATAAAGAAGGTAATTTACATGCCGTCTAAAAATGTACAGAAGTAAGCCTAAGGGTGGAAAATGGTAATGATTATGAGTTTTTTGGTGCAAGAAACATAAATGGACTACAATTTACAAAACATGTAGGGTGTGACCCATTTAAGAGATTTTACACTTTATCATCTCGCAACTAAATCTTAATCTATGAAAATCAGCTTTGAAACAGTGTAAGTGTGTCCTTACCCCTGACTGCAGATCCTTTAGCGTGTGTGTGAGGATGATATTGAAAACCGCATGGGAGCGACTGCTCTCCTCATTCATATTGGTGGCCGCCACAGTGCGGGATTTATTCCCCTCAGACATCAAGGACTCAATGTCCTTTGGGTAGGAGAAGAGACACGATTAGAATCTCAGACATGCTTTAAAGGTCACAAATACTGCACACTTATGCATACAAAAAACAGTAAAGATGTCCTGAATATGGCCTCTAAAAATAAGGCAGGCATAATGCTGATGAATTATAGCTACTGCAAAGTAACTTGTTTTTGGGTTCTGAACTGAGTTAAATAGGACTTCAGCAATGATCATGTATGGAATCTGTGGAATTCTACAGAATGGGTTTAAATTTGGAAAAATATGTTAATCCAAAGTATTTAACACATTAAACCCAATTAAACTCAACATAGTTTAGTAGAATTAAAAGAACAGGTGACAAATTACACAATTCCATGCATTTAATTCTGCAAAACTCCACAGAAATCTGCTTTAGAATGACTAAAGGTATGTTCACACCAAACATGAATTTAATTATTTGTGTGAGTAGATTACATACAAAGTCAATGCAAAAACATAAATAGACGCGAATTCGCAATGGCAGATGCGAATGACATGAAATGCACAATGCGTTTGAAGCAAAAGCGCGATATTCGCCTTAATCATGTCTTCTGCGCAAGTTAAAAAATTTCAACTCGAGTGAAAAAATTTGCATGACACATTCCTGTGCAAGCCAATCAGCACAGAGCTTATTGACAAGTCTGGCTGAATCAGAAAAATTAAGAGCATTATTGTAGCCTGAAATTTATGATATAGGTATCTGGAGCTTAGAAAACTGATTAATATCAATTGTAGTGGTAGTTGTATTTTATTAGCATGGCTACAGAGATGCTGCTATCAATAAAAAAAATAATAAATAAAAATGTCGATGTATATATAGCAGTAAAATGTGACACACATTAATGCAGGATTAATACTCATCCGCCTCTGGTTGGTGCTGTAAAGACACATCTGCGTTTGACTTTCCGGTGTATTTGGGACTTCCACAGCAGGTACAAAGCAGGGGTCGCAGTTAATCGCCACCATGGTTGATCGCGCCTTGTTATTTGCGTCAGCGTTGCAAAAAACATCAGGGATGCGCATATTCGCTTTGCGAATTTAACATACAAAGTCAACGCAAAGACATGAATAGAATTGTTATTTGCGTGAGCGACGTGAATAACATTCCCTGAGTAATCTACAGCGAGTGACGTGATGTGCATATTCGCTTCACGTTTGGTGTGAACACACCATAGGAGTTCCATAACTTCAGCAGTGACACATACTGCATATTGTACACATATTGTAAGCGGACTACAAACATTCCTACAGTGGGATTTGCTAAGCATCAAATGCAGACCCTAAGAGGGGATAATTGAGCCACATGATCAACTGATGACAGAATATTTTGTGAAAAAGAGGTGAAAGTTCAATCATTGTGTAAAGTGCATGTTATTCCACCGTAAAAGATATTTTTCTCCTATTTGTTTACCTTGTAACTTTCTACCGCAAGCCTTGATAGACCATCAACATAAGGCCCCAAAACTTTGTGTTCTCTTACTCTCAAGGCCTGCCGACTCCTATGGGAACAAACGGATACTGTGTAAGATCGATGTCTAGAGCAGAGCAAAGCTCAGAGATTAAACATGAGACACAATAGGCTTCACCCTTTGGGGTCCAACAGGTCTCGAACTTTCTCATTGTAGATTTCCATATAAGAGACTTCTACGGTGAAGCTCTCTTCCTCTCGCTGGTGTTGTATGGTCCGCTCAAACAGAGAACTGCAGAGTCTGGGGATCAAACCGGGCTGGTCCACCGAACCCATCATGGTGTACGACTTCCCAGAGCCTGAGGGAAATTACATGCTCTCATGTTAAGTAATTATAGTACAAAAGAGCGCTTTGAAAATATCAGCAAAGGTCACTGTGTTCAAAGCATTACTCACCAGTCTGCCCATATGCAAAAATACAGGCGTTGTAACCCTGAAAGGCATTGTGCAAAAGACTCTCCCCAAGGCACTGAAACACTACATCTTGGCCTGTTAAAATAAGATTGAATGACAATTAATTTGTGAATCTTCAAATGTGAATCTTACAAAAATATGTCAAGAAGATTTCTAAGGAATATGCCAATTAAGCTAAGCTAAGGTTATGGTGCAAAAAATAGGCTTTACTGTGGCTTTAAAGATGATTCACCATGTAAAGGAAAGAAACAGAGGGAAAAAAGGAGAAACCATGTAAGGTTGCGCTGAAGTACATGACGACATCCAAACAAAAAGAGTTTAAAAAAAATGCCATAATATAATTTATATATAGGCTATATATATATACACTTTTTTTATTTTATGTTTTTTTTATTATTTATTTATTTTTTTTCACTTTACTGTAGACAGAGTGCCACGACTTGCAATTGTACTGTAAACCTCAAGGTGACACACTGTAGATTTTCTGGAAAAACCTTGTTAGTACAAATGATCTTGATGTGTAAACAAAACCTTATCTTCACTAGCACCACCAACACCAGCGCAACAACCATCCTAACAAGATGATACACATGAGATACTTGGTACTGAACCAAGAAATAAACAAAGTGGCTTCTTCAAGAAGTGTTTCCAGAAACTGACCAGCAAACTTCTCGGTCTCCGACTCATCCATCGACCAAAAACAGTAGTCATAGGCGAAGGTCTTGACGAAAGAGAGACAGATAGGGAGAGAGAGAGAGAGAGAGAGAGAGAGAGAGATAAATACAGTTACTTTGTGTTTTTCCTTTGTTCTGTTCACATAAAACTTCTATTTTCTATGATGTAAGCATGTTAATTTTAGAGAGAAATGAGAGTCATACCTTTGGCTGACCCCTGCTGCAAGATGATCCAAGGAGAGTGTGCATAAGGGAAAAGAGAGAGAAAAAAAGCTTGTTTAAAAACAAACCACTCATGTATTTTAGAAGAACACACAATTACAATGTGGCTGTGCTCACGATGTCAAGTACGATTTTTTGAGTGTCTTATGCTCACCAAGTCTGCATTTGTTCGATAAAAAAAAATACAGTAAACACAGTAATGTAGCAAAAATTAACTACAATTTAAAATAACTTTTATATTTTAAATTCAGCTTTGCGGTCAAAAAAATAAATTATATTTTTAATCATACTTAAATAGAAAAACATATTTTAAATTGTAAAAATGTGTCATAATTTTGGCATGAAATGCATACTATAACAGTATCTGAGCTTTAATTATTCCAGGAAGTTCAGACAAGCTTTAAAAAAAATAAATAAAGAAAAGCACTGGTTGTCCAAATTCTGTGGACCCACTGACTCACAGCTGACCAAAATAGCATGTCATCACCATGAGCGCACTCAAACGGGGACTAGAAACCGGCGGCTCTACACACAATCACACATCCTGAGTGAGTCCATGTCATCAGCTGTACTTTGCTCAGTGGACCTGAACACAAACAGACCATCTCTCACTGAGAAAGCCCTGCCGTTTACAGGGTAAATACGCATTTGGAGCCCTGACTCGAAGTTGTGTTATCTGCAGAGGGCACCTCAATGTCTTTACACGGCACTCTGTGAACACAATGACCTATATAAGCATTATTGACAGACTGTGGGAGCGTATTGAAGGATCCTAATCGCTCAGAGAGCACTGTGCCTTTCCAGGCCAAATTAATTCAATTGAATTCTGTTGTTGTTCTCGGGGTAATTAAAAAATGCAAAATGCAAAGCTCTGCTCCAAACCATAGTGAGCTGCCTAAACAATAGAAATGGAAAATTCAAGCTATTCTACTCAACATTTGTTTGTGCCATGGACTTCTGAATGTTGAGCTATTACTAAATTATTTTAATTTCAAAGTAATTTGTATTATTTTTGTTATATTAGAGTTTACTGTTCTTTTCTATGGAAATGTGTCTAGACAAACTATATATAAACGTTTTTTAAAGACGATTTGATTAAATATACAGAAAAAAACTGTAATACTGTGAAATATTATTGCAATTTAAAATAGTGGTTTTCTATTTTAATATACTTTAAAATAGAATTTATTCCTGTGATGCAAAGCTGAATTTTCAGCATCAAGTCTCTGGTCTTCAATGTCAAATAACCATTCAGAAATCATTCTAATATGCTAATTTATGTGCTACTTAATTTTTTTTTTTTTGGCAACCCGTGATACTTTTTTTCAGGATTCTTTGACGGATAAAATTGGGTCAGTACATTTTTTTTATTTTTGTCCTTTGAAAGAAATGAACACTTTTATTCAGGAAGGTAATATAAGTGACTTTAAATACTTGTATTGTTAGAAAAAAAGTCTATTTTGAATAAATGCTGTTCTTTTTAACTTTTTTTATTCATCAGAGAATCCTAAAAAAACATCACAGGTTCCAAAAAATATTTAGCTGTTTAACTTTCTTAATAAAAGCTGTTTAACATTAATAATAAATTGCCATATTAGAATGATTTCTGAAAAATCATGCGACACTGAAGACTGGACTAATGGCTGATGAAAATTCAGCTTTGAATCACAGAAATAAATTATATTTTAAAGTATATTAAAATAGAAAACTGTTATTAGAAATTGCAATAATATTTCCTAACATACAGTAGTATTTTTGTATTTTTGATCAAATAAATGGAACTTTGATGAGAGACTTCTTTAATATATATATATATATGATCCAAAATATGAAGAAAATAACATGAATCATACAAAATAAGCTGGAAAATGTGTGCAAAAGTAAACAGAGTCAATTTCAATTTAAAAATGACTTAAAAATAAGACCATCTTCTATGGAATTACTGCAAATTTATCAATGCCATAAACACACGAAACAAACACTATAATGGCCATCTTTAGCAATGGCGACCCTTTTTATGCTTCCAATCTATAAAACCTATATCCATGAGAGCTTATGGAAATCATCGAAGCGTGAAGAGCCATGCAGTTACACAGCAAGCAAACGAACAAGCGAGGGATGGAAAGCTGGGGCAAAATATGTCTGGATTCAGTTCCAACGACCCCGGGCTCAGCTTGTCGTTTAAAATCAGGCCATGCCACACTTGTGGTATAATAAGTTGCACGATGACGTCCTCCCGTCACACCACGCTGAGAACTAAGAGAGATGTCGGCCCCTGAAGGAAGTGTCAGAATGAGCTTCATCTTGAGTTCCTGGAGGAGGTCTGGCAAACGGGGTGGACAAACACACATGGCCGATATTCGGAAAGCTGTGGAGACAGCTGTATATCTGTAACACTAAAAATAACATTTCTGACAGACGGTCCCTCAATCTGATGTGGATATTTCTTAGAAAATGATTCTGTCTTCATATTATCTGTTTCTCAAAATCTAGCCTTGCTATCCGTCGCTGCAGGGCATAAACTGCGCATTAGAGATAACAGATATTTAGAGTATAACAAATCAAATTTCATGCATCGTAGGAACATAACGCATGCTTTCCAAGAAATCTAAAGGACAGATCCCTAAGTCTTCAGAAGGAAGTCTTTACCAAACCTCCTTAGCCGAGGGTGTAGCTTGTAGTAGGTATGTGCGTAATGGCGAATGAGTTCACTGGTTTGTGTGCAACACCCAGACTACTGCTCATGCTCGCAGATGCTGCCGCCGGCACCTCCTTTCCCAAACACTCGTTACAAGCCCTAGTGACTTTGACCTTGTACTATCTGGCACAGCCTATACTAACTATACCCCTGGTCACATTTTATCATATCTGATTCGCCAACATGACAAATACAATGACGTACAGTCTCTGAAGGAAGTGAACAAAGTACTGAAATGAATAATTTCAAACAAATGACTCTACTTAGCAATGTTTCTAATCTTATCCATCTTCATCATTCAGAGCAAAGCTGCAGAGCTGTTCCAGTAAGCTACATGGCTGCCTTTTTTTCTCATGCAATGTTCATTAAATATGCTCTATTAAATAGTCTTGTCTTATTTATGTTGGGCTGAGAATCTAAATCATTTTATGGAATCGCTTGGTTTGGATGATTGGTGTGAACGAACTAGTTCAAATGTATGATTCAGTGATGCACTTGCAATGTCTTTTTTAAGGCAAAAGATTTATTGTTTTGATAAATTAGGGTTTTTTAATTTAGTGCAAATTTAACTTTTTAAATTCATTTAATCAATCGAAATTCTTTTATAGTTTCGTTTGTCAGAAAAATACTGCTTTCTAATAATCTGATATAGGATAATACAAATAAAAACAAATACATGAAATCAGATAATATATTAACTAAAGAAATTAATTAAAATAAAATAAAACAATTATATAAATAAAAATAGAAATAAATAAAAAATTAATTAAATTTAATTTAAAAGGAATTAAATGAAAAATAAAATAATCAATTAGCCATTAAAAATAAAATAAGGTGGTATTAGGTACAAGTTGGCGAAAATGCTTTGTTTATAATAACATTGTAAGCAAAATAAAAGATTTAAATAAGTTAATATAAAACAAAACAATTACATAAAAATTAAATAATTGAAAAATAAAATAAAATAAAAATAGACAGGTGTTTAGGTATTTGGCAAAACTGAAATAAATGCTTTATTAGAACATTGTTAGCAAAATAAAAGAAATAAATTAATTAATTATAAAATAAAACAAAATACACACAGGTAGGGTTGTCAAACGATTAATCGTTATTAATACATACAAAAATAAAAGTTTGAATTTGCCTAATATATGTATATGTACTGTGTGTAATTAGTATGCATATGTAAATACAGACACATTCATGTATATATTTGAGAAATAGTTACAAGTAGATGTATAATTTTTTTTTTATAATTTATATTATATATAAATAAAAATATTTTGTACATAATGTATTTCTCTTAAATATATACATTAATTTGTGTGTATTTATATATACATAATTACACATAGTACACACACACACATATATTAGGCAAACTCAAACTTTTATTTTGTATGCAATTAACCACTATTAATCATTTGACAGCCCAACACACAGGTGTTTAGGTATAAGTTGGCGAAACTGAAATGAATGCTTTGTTTATCAGAACATTGTTAGAAAATAAAAGATTAATATAAAAGTTATAAAATAAAATAAAATAAAAATATGTTTAGGTATAGGTTGGAAAAAGTAAAATGGCTACTTTGTATATCTGTTTTATGTTTTTGACTGTCCAATGACGGCAGCCATGACAACCCAATGACAACTTAAGGAAAGCTGGCAGCTGCTCCTAAGTTCCCAGTCTGGTTTCCAAACATTGCTGTATTAAACCCACAATGCATCACTCTGTGTTGTCCTAACACGGCTGTCCTGTACATTTGCGCAGACTGGACTCATCCCTGAGCCAACTGTATAAATGAAAAATGCTTATGCTCTGCCTCAACGCCTGTGCCTGTTTTCCCTACAGGAGACATGTGGTTGTTATTACCCAAAAAATGCCTCAGTGACAGGTGAGACCAATCGCTGAGAGACACTGAAGCTAGAACTGGGATCAGCGCTGCGGTGCTGTTAATCACACAAGTTCTCTCATGATGTCATCGAGTTGCCTCGCGAGTAATCCTGTACGTTGCTTTATGACATTGTTTTTGTGGGAGTGAGTCAGAGGCTTCCTGATATGAGGCAGCACTGACTGAGCAGAGTCCTCAGCTGCTGTGGAAGACACAAACTCTCACTTTCTTTAGCAATCGTGCGCACAAAAACATTCATTTAGAAAGTGCCGGTTTGGCAGCGTGCACCGAAGAACTCACATACGACCCTTCCCCCAAACCAGGAAAAATCTTCCAGTTAGGACTGAATGAACAAGTTAAATACAAAAAAAAAGCAAGCATGAAAGCAAAATGCATGCTTTTTTCATGCTGTTTTCAACATTGATAAGAAACGTTTCTTAAGCACTAAATCAGAACATTAGAATGATTTCTGAAAGACCATTTAAAAACTAAAGACTGTAATGATGATGATGAAAATTCAGCTTTGTCATCATAGGAAAAAAAATGCATTTTAAAATATATTCAAATAGAAAATAGTTATTTTAAAATGGTATAATTTTTTTTTTTTTGCTTAAATAAGTTTTGACTTTTGTTTTGGTTAAATGATTTGAGTAAATAAATTCATCCTTGGTAGCATAAGCGACCTTCAAGAACAAAACACTGAATCACAAATCATTTACAATCAAAAATACTAAATCCTATGACAGCCCATTTCCGCCACTGAATAAAAAATAAAAAAGGTCATTGCGACGCTCACAATTCAGACTTTTTCTTCTCGCAATTGCGAGTTTACATCTCGCAATTCTGACTTTTCTCAGAATTGCGTGATACAAACTCGTAGTTGCGAGTTAAAGTCAGAATTGTGAGATATAAACTCACAATTTTGAAAAATGAAGTCAGAAGTGTGTGATATAAACTCGTAATTGTGAGTTATAAAGTCAGAATTGTGAGATGTAAAAAAACAATTCTGACTTTTGAGAATTGCGAGTTCATATCTTGAAATCGTGACTTTTTTCTCAGAGTTGAGAGTTTCTCTCACAATCATGACTTTTTCTCAGAATTGAGTTTATATCTCACAATTGTGATTTTTTTTCTCAGAATTGCGAGCTTATATCTTGTAATCGTGACTTTTTTCTGAAAATTGAGAGTTTCTCTCACAATCCTGACTTTCTTCTAAGAATTGCGAATTTCTCGCAATTGTGACTTTTTTTCTCTGAATTGCAAGTAAATCTCACAATCTTTTTTTTCTAAGAAATTGCGAGTTTCTCTCTCACAATCGTGACATTTTTTTCCTGCGAATTATCTCGCGATAATGACTTTTTTCTCGAAACTGCGAGTCTCTCTATCGCAATCGTGACACTTTCTGAGAATTACAACTTTCTCTCTGACAATTCTGCCTTTTTTCAGAGAATTGCGAGTTTCTCTCACAATCCTGACTTTCTTTTGATAATTGCGAATTTCTTGCAATTGTGACTTTTTTTCTCTGAATTGCAATTTTATCTTGCAATCTTTATTTCCGGAGAATTGAGAGTTTCTCTCGCAATCATGACTTTTTTCTGAGAATAATCTTGCAATAGTGACTTTTTCTCAAAATTGCGAGTTTCTCTCTCTCAATCGTGAATTTCTGAGAATTGCAAGTTTATATCATGCAATAGTGACTTTTTTCCTCAGAATTGCGAGTTTATATCATGCAATCGTGACTTTTTGCACAATACAATTTCAGATTCACAATTTTTCTTCTCGCAATTGCGAGTTTACATCTTGCAATTCTGTCTTTTCTCAGTTATATTTAGAATTGTAAGATAGAAACTCGCAATTTTGTGAAATGAAATCAGATGTGTGTGATATAAACTTATAATTGAGTTATAAAGTCATTTTAAAGTGAAATTGCGAGATATAAACTAAAAATTCTGACTTTTTTCTGAGAATTGTGAGTTTATATCTCGCAATTGTGACTTTTTTTTTTAGAATTGCGAGTTTAGATCTCGCAATCGTAACTTTTTCTCAGAACTGCGAGTTTATATCTGAACCGACACTAATTAAAATATCTGACACTAACTAAATATCTTATTTATTATATAGAAATATCTTATACTACTATAATGTTCACAAGCGGTAATATAGAGAAGAACAGGCTTCTGGGATATAGTGAGGATAGTCTTTTGGGAATTTAATTAAAAAAATAAAAAACACTTTAATATTAATGCAATGTTCATGACCTAGATTAACGCCATAGTTGCAAACAAAACATCAAACATAAAAAAAAAAAAAAAAAACATTTATCATCCAGCCCTACCCACAGTTACAGCATATAAATTACTTCAGCTCAATGAAAGCGTGAAGTAATGATATGTCAAATGACAAAATGAATAATTAAATGTTTACCACGCGTACAAAAACAAGCTCTGGCAAGTTGTGGCAAACGCTGCCACAAAGGTCACTGGTTTGTAAAAATTAGACTTTGTTCACCACACATTTACCACACAATAACAGCAAGTTCATCTCAAACGGTTGCTACTTTTAATAGTTGCACTTTTATTACCCAAGGAACTGTCTATAGGGGAGGAGGCTGCAATGAAAGACTGTGTCAACAGTGTCGTCCCTTCCCCCACTCTCTGTATCACTCCATTGGCGCTGCAAACAATGAGGAAATCACCACTCTGGCTTGGTGCTATAATAGTACACAAATGAAACAGAGACCAAAGCACCACAGGCGGAAGATAAAAAACCACACCGACACCACCAGAGGGAAAACCCTCCATTTGCAGGCTAAAAAGTGGTGCTCAATACAAGTCTGCAGTCGAGCAAACAAGCCACTGGCCTCAATCTGTCTTTGAAGAGCATCAAACACACATTTATTTCTGCCGCATTCAATCAGGCTTTCATGCAAACGCAGGGAGCATTCCAGAAACATGCTTGCGATTTCATTTCCAGCTAGTTAATGGATTCACTCGTTGCCTCATCAGTCTATCCTAATATTCCTAATAGGCTTGAGGAAAGCATTTCCTACAGAGAACAGTTTAAATCTCTCCCTTCGAGAGTGTATCGACCACTCCTGAGTAAAGTGTCGACTCAAGGCCAGGACTGTAAATCCCTATGTCTTTGTCTGCATTCTTGCAGGGGCTCAAGTCTGAGAACAAGGGAGAGGAAGGAATGAACCTTGATTATGGTCCACTGCAGCTTTCTCATGGGTTAGTGACGTACGCTACGGTGACAGCTGTCAGTGCAAGTATGCCAGAGAGCGAAGGTTGTGCCAAACGCTGTCTAACACCTCATGGTTGGCATTCGCATGACGGGATAGTCAGAAAGACAACCTGACCGTGCACACGGACACACATCAACTACAGCTTTTGGGCTCTGAGGGCAGAGTCATTTAAAAAAATGTGATTCCGCTTCGGTTGCTTGCAAGTACGCAGCCCGTGACTTGGAAAGACGATGTTCTGGACTCTTGACCTAAATTATGATCCACTAGATTTGTCCTAATGAATGTATGCGTACTGACAGACATGGCCACGTGCTTGAATTTAATGCTCTTGAGCAGGCCAAGGGCAACACGACGCACTCTAGGGCACATTTTCCACATGACGCAGAGATGATTTTTCTCAGCTGAAACTGCACAACCATTACTGAATGTTCTGGTAATTAAAACAATAGTGTAATGATAAGTACAATGTGAGTACAATTAAACTTCTCAGCGGTGCTAATTAAAGGGATAGTTCACCCAAAATTAAAATTCTGTCATTAATTACTCACCCTCACGTCATTCCAAACCCGTAAGACCTTCGTTCATCTTCAGATCACAAAATAAGATATTTTTAATGAAATCGAAGAGCTTTCTGACCCTCCGTAGCTGCAAGTACCACGTTCAGTGAGGACATTGTTCAAACAGTTAAAATTTGTTTTTTTTTGTGCACAAAAGGTATTCTTGTAGCTTCATAAAATTATGGTTGAACCACTGATGTCACATGGACTATTTTAACAATGTCCTTACTACCTTTCTAAGCCTTGAATGTGGTAATTGCGTTGCTGTCTATGGATCAAAAAGCTCTCGGATTTCATCAAAAATATCTTAATTTGTGTTCTGAAGATGAATGAAGGTCTTACAAGTTTTAAGCTAGTACTTACTGACAGAAATTTCTTATTTGTGTAAACTAGCCCTTTAAAAGACATTAGGTAAGCATGTGAACACATGGATTTCCATATAAAATCTGTGTACAAATATTCAATACATACTTAAATATATTTAATCATATACACAGAGTAAAGCTGCGTTATAGCTGGAGCTGTGAGGTTTAACTGAATAACGATGTAGATACACGTGCACAGTTGGCTATAATGAGAGGTGTGTAATGCGGATCTGCATTGAATGTGTTTGTTTGAACTAGTTTTGAGAACTGCACCCTTGGCTTTGCTCAAGGACCATGTTGTACGTCTCTCCGATGAGATCGTGCCTTTAGAGAGCGTCATATGAAAGTGATGAAAGGCTGGAAAGGAAATGTTGTGCAGAGATGGTTTGTGAGTGTTTTATGCAAATGACTAACCTCAAGCACAAGGTTGCTCATTTAGAATAATTAAAATTCATTAACATTAGAACGAGGTTTAGAACATATTCACATGCATACGCATGTGGCGTGAATTAGTCAAAGTATAAATACGAATAATTGCACAATTATCATTGAATGAGAGCTATTGTCTTATATAAGGTTTTAATAATCATTCCTATTCTATGAGAATAGCAGAGTCAACAACACATCTGTAACTGTAATGACAGAAGAACATCATTGGAATCACTTTCAGAATCATTTTTTCCAAAGGATGAGAAATAAAAACACTGACACCTAAACAATCAATCCTGCTTTAAAGAATCTCATGACCACTTTGTACATATTTTACGAATCTGTATGACTTCTGTATGATTTCAGTGATGGGTAGGTTTGGGGCGGCGTTGTAAATTTTCGCTCAAATCATATGATTTTGTACGAGTGAGGTCATACGAATTCATACAAATTAGCCACCTCACAAAATATGTACAAATTGCTGTGAGATCGGGCTGGATAGTTCACCCAAAAATGAAAATTGTGTCATTAATTACTCACCCATATGTTGTTCCAAACCAGGAAAACCGTACATCTTCAGAAAACAAATTAAGACATTTTTGATGAAATCTGAAATTGTTGAATAAAATCACTATTTTTGTTTTCTGTGTGCAGGGTCAGAATACTCTTGGATTTCAACAAAAATAATCTTCATTTGTGTTCTCAAGAGGAACAAAGGTCTTACAGATTTGGAACGACATGAGGGTAAGTGATTAATGACAGTATTGTCATTTTTG
>JAHKKF010516682.1:0-13163 GCA_019740295.1 Labeo calbasu | reverse complement strand
GAACAGTATTACAACAACAACAAAAAAAAAAAAACAGAACAAATATATTGTGAAATATTATTACAATTTAAAAAGCAGTTTTCTATTTTATTATACTTTAACATTTAATTTATTCCTGTGATACAAAGCTGAATTTTCATCAGCCATTACTCATATTAGTCTTCAGTGTCACATGATCCTTCGGAAATAATTCAGATTTATTATCAGCGTTTTGATTTATTATCAAATTTTTTTTTCAGGATTATTTAATAAATATAAAATTCAAAATAACAGCATTTATTTAAAATATAAATATTTTCGAACAACAGAAGTCATTACTATCACTTTTTATCAATTAAACACATTGTTAGAATAAAAATATTAAAATATATAATATAAAATAAAATAAAAAAATATATATAAATTGCATATAGTGGATAGTATTTTTTAAATATTAATAACATGAGAAATTGTGTATAAAATATAATATCATAAATGTATATAATATATAAAATGTGTATAAAATATAATATCAAATAATATCAAATATTAGCATTTTGATTTAATATGATTTTTTTCAGGATTATTTAATAAATATACAAATTAAATACATATAAAAATTAAAAATAACAGCATTTATTCAAAATATGAATATTTTATAACAATAGAAGTCGTTACTACTATTTTTTATTTTATTTTACTGTGTTTAATTAAACACATTGTTGCAGAATAAAAGTATAAATTTCTTTCCAAAAAATATATCATTTTCATATGATGGATAATATTTTTTAATATTAATAACTGAGAAATTGTGTTTAAAACCATGGGAAATTTGTTTAAATACAGTTTTAAACCCTTATGTTGTAAACCTAATTTTATAATTTGATAGCCATAAATATTACGACGCATAATAAATAATATATTAATATAAATAAAAAACATATATTTTAAGATTTGTGTCCTGATGCTTTGAAATCCAAAGGGTGAGAGGTGCAAAATTTCCAATTTAACACATTGTTTTTTTCTTTCTATTTCTGTCTTAAACTTTAAAAGCAAGGAATAGCTTGCTATGCTTAAAGGCAAGGGGTTTTTTTTTTGGCACACAGATGCATTTACTCCACCTAAAGAAGCAGGCCACGACATACGCTGAACCGGAATAAAGAGATGCCACATTTACTGCAAACGACAAGCCGTCTTGTATTGTGAGTGTCGGTGCTTTTATTCTGACTCGCCTTGAATGAGAAAGAATGCAAGGTGAAAAGCCCTGGTCTTGTTCACAATCCTGCTGTCTGATGTCGGCAGACACAAAGGTGACAAAATGTCACTTTAATCAGCCGTAATTAAGAACGAGGGAGAATATCTCCCAGGGTTTCTGCACTCTCAAGATAGCTGTCGTATATAGTGCATGCTTCACAGCCAGGGTGACAAGAAAAAAGAGTGACAAAACAACCTCAGGTCATAGCAATTTATAAATAAACGTGACATATCTGACAGATAAAGACCATATAGCATAAAACAAGCCTTGAATAGAAAAGCGTGTTTAGTAATTAATCAACACTGGATGTAATGCAATTCAATTCAGATGATAACCAATTTAGGCAATTTAGAATACAATATTTTGCTTTTATGTGGCTCTCAGATCTACCGTATCAGAACTGTTTGACAGATTAGAGACTAGTTGGGCGTCACAACAATATGCTGGCAAAATCGTATCAGTTTTGATGACGTGACTCATTCTGATTTGTAAATCAGAGGATGATACATGCCTGTCGGTCCAGATTTAATCAGCTTTTATTGTGAAGAAATAACTCAGGTGCGTGTTGGCGGCTTATAGGAAGATTTACTCCCTTCAGCTGCAGATACATTAGAAAAATCCAAAAACAATCTCTCTAATGAAATTTTTTCTGCGGCCTCTCTTCTTATCTTGTATAGAAGAGGGATTTAAGCGAAAAGCATTGAAAGTACAGATCAGTGAGATCGCAACCTTCCTTTCAGTCAAGGGGAATTATTTTCAGAGGAAATCAGGAAAAGCATATTCCCAATATAATGCTTTCGGGAGCATTTTTTTAAAAACTTTTTTTCGTATTAATCAAGTGTCGTTGGAGAGAGTCCAGAGGTCTTGTCATTGCGTGAGAATGACCTACATAAAGCACACAGTTGAATCGTTGATTTGATCGCACACAGGGAACCGTGGGAGAGCTTAATTCATCTATTAACTACATTTAAAGCAGTGGCCTTACCTTGACTGAACTGGTCAGATGTTCATTTTAATTCAGCAGGAGAACGTATTTTAAACATTAACTAGCCAGATTTTGCTCTTAGGGTATTTTTGGATCTTAGGAAGCAAAAACAGAAAAATAAATGAGACTGGGGATTGACTATAGCTCATTTTGATTGTGTGTTTGCGTGTAAAACGCATATGCAAGTGTGTGTGTCTCATATTTTAATATTCACATATGTACAATACTGTTCAAAAGTTTCAGGGTTTTATGTTTTTGAGAGAGGATTCTTACACTCAACCAGCCTGCATTTATTTATAAGAGTAATATTGTGAAATATTGTTTAAATATATAATAACCGTCTTCTGTTTTAATATATTTTACATTTTAATTCATTCTTGTGAAGGCAAAACTGAATTTTCATCATTTTAAGTGTTACATCATCCTTCAGAAATCATTCTAATATGCTGATTTGGTGCTCAAGAAACTTTCTTCTTATTATCGTTGTAAAATGTGTTAAACCTTGATATCAGTTATCAAGGTTATATTAAGTATTTATTAGTTAGAGTATACATTACTATCATTTTTATAAATTTAATGCATCCTTGATGAATAAAAGTATTAATTTCTTTCATAAAACATTTTAAAAACATTTGAAGAGTGGTGTATCTATAAAATGATTTTGAAATATTCAAAATTGCCATTAAATTTTGCATATTAATGTCAAGTAAAGTGTGGTTGGTCATCAAAATTGCTCCATCTGTTATCATCTTTTATTATTTCATTTTTATCATTTTAATTAAAAAGAAAGCATATACTGTGAGAAACAGTAAAGTCAATGTACTGTAGGTTGTAACATCAGCACTTTTTATATTTGACATAAAAGGGATAGTTCACCCAAAAAATTACAATTTTGTCATTAGGTATTCACCCTCATGTCGTTACAAACCTGTGAGACCTTCATTTTTCTTTGGGACACAAATTAAGATATTTTTAATTAAATCTGAGAGCTTTCTGACCCTGCATAGGCAGCAATGCAACTTAAACTTTCAAGGTCCAAAAAGGTTGTAAGGACATTATTAAAGGGGTCATCGGATGCCCATTTTCCACAAGTTGATATGATTCTTTAGGGTCTTAATGAAAAGTCTATAATATACTTTTGTTAAAAATTCTTAGTGGTTGTGTAAAACAACACCCTTTTTACCTTGTCAAAATGAGCTCTGCAAAAATCATCCCATTCTGAGGGGATTGCTCCTTTAAATGCAAATGAGCTCTGCTCGCCCCGCCCCTCTCTTCTCTGTGGAGTGACGAGCCTGTTTACTTTAGCCGCATTTGGCCGCGTTTATCCGCTAAACTTGCTAACTAGCACATTATTAGGAAAGGCAATCGTAAGATTCATAAAAAAAACCTTATACTCACTTCTGCTGTAAGTGAAGCTGGATCATGAATGATTTGCGTGAACATAGACGGATATATGTAGATCGGGAGACGCATTTCCTTCACAAACAAACGTAATCCACTGCATCTTCAGCAGCTTAGATGTCGGGAGTAAATGACGAACACAATGTTCATTATTACATCCAGCAACACAACACCTCAGTCGCTCAGTCGGAGATATTCTTGTATAACTTACATCCCTGCTCCGGCATCGAAATAACGGAGGTGGGACTATTACAACTGATCTGAGGTAAGACGCTCGTGTCAATCAACTATCGTGGGAGCGGCCTCTGTCAGTGTGACGCCACACATTATTTTTACAGATTAATTAAAAACCACTGCATGGATTTTTATCATTATAGGGTAGATTTGTACACTGCCAACACACATTAATGTTCAAACAACATGAAAAAGTGTACTTAGCATCTGATGACCCCTTTAAAAATAGTCCATGTGACATGAGAGGTTCAAACTTTCTTGCGTCATTCCGTGTCAACTCAACCAGAGGTCCCTGGCTCAAATTTTTGATTTTGTTTATATTTTTTCTGAATAAAGATAGATATGTATAGTGATGAAAGCCAAAATATTAAATATCATGGATGAATATTTACTGAGTAATCCACTATTTTGTAGAGGGGGGTCGAAATGGCAATTTTCACCTGAGACTCAGAGCCAAATTGCAAGGGGGTAAAAATGAGTTTAGAAAGATGGCAGCAGCATAATGTTATTTTTACACAGAGATTGGTAGGTCTGTTAGGAAAATCTGTTAACTTTAGTGATCCTAGTTGCATTATGTGCCAATGGTGACCATTAAAAAATAGGAAAACAGCACTTTTCAAGTTTTTCTTTGAAGTTTGCATGCCTCTAACTCAAGATGTGTAAGAGATATCTTAATGTCCTTTTAAATATTCGGTCTTAACAAACATTTCTTTTGGCATCTTAATTTTTAAGGCCCTATATGGTTCGGTTTTAGGGATATTGAAATTTCAGTATGGTTTCAGAGTAAATTGTTAAATTGTATACATTTTTAAGTGGTCAAAAACCAAATGTGGGTTCTTTTAAGGAGGAATAATGTTGAAACTAGAGATGTATCTCATTGAACATACCTGTCTGAGTGCCATAAATATTCTTTTTCCAAAGAATATTGTCAGAATGTACAGAATGTGTCCCTGTAACTCAAGAAGTATTAAAGATATCACAATATGATTTTAGATTCTAGTTCTTAATAAACTTCTCTTTTGTAATCTACATTTTTTAGGCCCTACATTATTCAGTCCCAGAGATATGGGGATCTCGATGACATTTCATATTCAGATTGTTGAATAGGAGCCGTTTTCAGTGGTTGAAAACCAAATGTTAGTCATTAAAGTATAACATTAAGGTTGAACCACTGATATCACATGGACTATTTTAACAATGTCCTTACTACCTTTATGGGCCTTGAACATGGTAGTTGCATTGCTGTCTATACAGGGTCAGAAAGCTCTCAGATTTCGTCAAAAATATCTTAATTTGTGTTCTGAAGATGAACACAGGGTTTGGAACAACATGAGGGTGAGTAATTAATGACAGAATTTTCATTTTTGAGTGAACTGTCCTTTTAATGTACAGAGTTGTTACAGTTGAGGTCTTTTAGAATCTGCAAAATGTTAATTATTTTACCAAAATAAGAGGGATCATAAAAAATGCATGTTATTTTTCATTTAGTACTGACCTGAATAAGATATTTCACATAAAAGATGTTTACATATAGTCTACAAGAGAAAATAACAGTTGAATCTATAAATTCAGTTCAAAAGTTTACATACACTTGATTCCTAATACTGTGTTGTTACCTGAATGATTCACAGCTGTTTTTTTTTTTTTTTGTAGTGATAGTTGTTCATGAGTCCCATGTTTATCTTGAACAGTTAAACTGCCTGCTGTTCTTCAAAAAAATCCCTTCAGGACCCACAAATTCTTTGGTTTTCCAGCATTTTTGTTTATTTGAACCCTTTCCAACAATGACTGTATGATTTTTAGATCCATTTTTCACTTTTCACACAATGACTGTATGATTTTGAGATCTGTCTTTTCACACTGAAGACAACTGAGGGACTCATATGCAACTATTACAGAAGGTTCAAACACTCACTGATGCTCCAGATGGAAATACAATGCACTAAGAGCAGGGGGTGAAAACTTTTGGAATTTGAAGATCAGGATAAATTGAACTTATTTTGTCTTCTGGGAAACATGTAAGTATCATTTGTAGCTTCTGAAGGGCAGTACTACACGAAAAAAATAAGATATTTAGGCAAAATAGGAAAAATGTACACATCGTCAGTCTGTTCAAAAGTNCAGATGGAAATACAATGCACTAAGAGCAGGGGGTGAAAACTTTTGGAATTTGAAGATCAGGATAAATTGAACTTATTTTGTCTTCTGGGAAACATGTATCATTTGTAGCTTCTGAAGGGCAGTACTACACGAAAAAAATAAGATATTTAGGCAAAATAGGAAAAATGTACACATCGTCAGTCTGTTCAAAAGTTTTCACCCCCGGCTCTTAATCCATGGTTTTTCCTTCTGGAGCATCAGTGAGTGTTTGAACCTTCTGTAATAGTTGCATATGAGTCTCTCAGTTGTCTTCAGTGTGAAAAGACAGATCTCAAAATCATACAGTCATTGTTGGAAAGGGTTCAAATACACAAAAGTGCTGAAAAACAAAAGAATTTGTGGGACCTGAAGAATTTTCTGAAGAACAGCAGGCAGTTTAACCGTTCAGGACAAACAAGGGACTAATAAAGGGGATGTAAATACTCTCTTAGATTTTTCAACATCATTTTTCAGAATATCTCCTTTTGTGCTCCACAGAAAAAAATAAAGTCGTACAGGTTTGGAACAACATGAGGGTAAGAAAAAGATGATGGTGTTACAGCCCAGCCAGTGTCTCCATAGAACACCACAAACTGAGGTAAAATGCTGAGAATGTAAGTAGAAAATGTTTTTTTAGCTCTATATTAAAGTTTTGAAAATGAACAGAGAATGACATCATCTTTTTCAGACGGGTGTCATAGCAACAGTTTTAATTGAAACAAAGCTCTTCCCTTGTTCCTTTCTCACCTTCCCTGCTGTTTCCTTCATTGTGCTGCATCACTGTCCGATGGGAATGCTTGCACACTCCACTGCTGATTTGTGAGGGGAAAAAAGGTCGAACTCCACCGTTCCTCAGCATGCAGTCTGCATGCAGCCCACCAGTAATGATATTCTGTGGAGGGCTGTTGGGGGGAAACATGTGACTGGAAGATTACTGATTCTACTTTTTTTTTGATCATTTTAATGCTTTTTTTCCCTCCTGCATTTCCTCTCAGTGCCTTTTTCCTCAGGTTCTAGTGCTAAGGCTTGCAGACAGAAAAATTGTCTGTTTACCCAGAGAAATCAACTACTCGTTGTTTTTTGTAAACTCATTTCAAAACCAGATGCTCGTACATCATATTCTTGCGATAAAGCAGATTACCTCAGGAGCAGCTGAACACCGCCACAAACTTTGTTTGGTTCTTCCTCCTAATATACGGTAGACAGAAATGACACTGGTGTTATTAGAACCAGCCGCAGCAAGCCCAAACCAACGGACTGTGTTTCTCCAAACCTTAAATTTCAACCCTGAAGGAGTAAAATAAGAATAAAATGCGCTTTACTTATTTATTATTGTGTGTTAGCTTAAAATAGCTTCAGAACAGCAACAACAACATGTGTTGGTATGTATATTTGTGCATTCTGACACAGAAGGTTTCTCTTAAGTTCCCTCTTGAGCTGCTATGTTTGAGTACCTAAAACCAAGTCAGAATTAAATTTACATTTAATATCAATGTGATGTTTGTAATGTGGAGAAGCGATCTCTCAGGGCTATTTCCAGTGCTGGAGGGGGGTGAAATGGCGTTAGTGCATGAGTAGAGAGCACATAACACAGTATAAGCTCAGGTAATGGTTTGGATTTACCACAGTCTGGATATAGCTTTGTATGTGCCTGGTGTGAAGTTTACCTCCCTTTCTTAGAAATAAACACAAAGTGCTCTGTGAAGATTTGGCCCTTATGTCTGACATGGAGCAGCTTGTTTATAGGAGTTTTGGAAACTACAGTACTAAAAATAAACCTCATAAGGCACAGCAGTTAACTGCTGTCAACTGCTTTTTTTTTATGCAGAGTGTTAATGCGAGTAAAGGTCATTGGCATCATAATTTTCCACCTTGGCCTTAGAATTAAAATATGAATAAAATAAAGTGTATTGTCTTAATTTAGAATTTTAAATCATGATATTTTTTTTATTGTTATATTTGTTATGTAAGTTTGGTCAGAATTTTTTATTATTATTATTATTTCTTTCTTTTTTCTTTTTTTTTAAAGAAATGAACACTTTTTTACTAGCAAGAACAAATTAAATTCATCAGTTGTTTTTTATTTATTTATTTTGTCACAATGTAAAAGCCTTTACTATTTTAAATAAATGCTGTTCTCTTGAACTTTTTTTTAAATTAAAAATACATAATTAAAAAATGTATTAAATAAAAATTGCAATTATTATTATTTTTTAAAATTTAGGTAAGTGGTAAGTGTGATTTTTATTATTATTATTATTAATTTATTTTCTTACACTTTCAATCAGTAAATTACAATAAATTGAAAAAAAAAAAACTACCTTTGAAAAGAAAAAGAAAAACAATAAATTATAATAAAATGGGAAATACATATTTAATTTTGTTTTTTTTTTTGGTTTTTTTTTTAATTAAATAAAAAATTAAATTAGGTAACTGATAAGTATTTTTTTTTCTCTTTATTTCTTTTCTTCCACTCTCAATCAAGAAATTATAATCATTGGGGGAATACTTTAGAAAATAAATTGGAAAAATACATATATATATTTTTAAATTTACTAAAATAAAAAATTGTAATTTAATTTAAAAAAAAATAGGTAAGTTATAAGTGTGATTTTTTTTTTTTTTTTTAATTTATTTTTTTTTTCCACTCTCAATCAATAAATTATAATAAATTGGGAAAAATACTTTGGAAATGAATATAAAAATAAATTGAAAAAAAGAACAATTTTTAAAATTTAATTAAATTAAAATATTTATTTATTTATTTATTTATTTATTTTTGCACAGTGTTAATGTGAGTAAAGGTCATTGGCACCATATATTTGTTATGCAAGTTTTGTTTTTTTTTATTATTTTAAATAAATGAATGCTTTTTTTTACTAGCAAGGACAATGGATTTTATCTATGTATTTATTTATTTTATGTATGTATGTATTTATTTATTTTTGTCACAATGTAAAGGTCTTTACTATTTTAAATAAATGCTGTTCTCTTGAACTTTTTATTCCCCAAAGAATCCTGAAAAAAATGTATCATGGTTTGCTAAAAATTTTAAGCATTGCTGTTTTAAACTATTGTTTTTAAACTAACTGTTTTAAATATTGATAATAGTAAGAAATGTTGCTTGAGCAGAAAATGAGCATAATAGAATGATTTCTGAAGGATCATGTGACATTGAAGACTGGAGTAATGATACTGAAAATTCAGCTTTGCATCACAAGAATGAATTACGTTTTTAAATATATCAAAAGAGAAAAGTGTTTTAAATTGTAATAATATTTTCACAATATTACTGTTTTGTGTATTTTTCACCATGTAAAAAGCCAGAACTGTTTAATGCCAGTTAAAATTTGTGTATTTACACAAAAATTCTTAATAATACTGAAAACTTAATGCAAAGTGTTTTTCCTGAATTCATTGTTAGTCATCTTTATAATTATTTCCCATCTTTCTTTTCTCTCAGGTGTCTTCATTGTGAATTAAGTTCTTTTGCCTCTAACACACAAAGAGGCAAGATGTGTAAAGATCTTTTTTGCTCTCACTGGGGCAATTTGCTTTTATCATGGATGCATGTTTTGTCGATAGGGCTTTTAAAATGAATTGTATTCATTACAACAACATTAAATGGATGCTAAAGTGTTAAAGATTGAATTAATGTGTTAATATTTCTCTTCTGCATGCTCTTAACCTCAGGAAGTCGCTCTTAGAGAAATGAATGTTTACCACAAATGATTTACTAGCCAGAAGGTTTCAGTAATAAATAGAAGGTGTGAAATAATATTGTGTGTTTATTTGTAGCGTTCCTCCTGGCTAAACGAAGGCATGCTAAGTCTGAGCTCTGTGTCTGACTTAATGAACGTCTTGAAAGTGTCGTTTTGGAGACACTTCATGGACACTTCATGTATACATTAGTTGGGCTGAGGTAAGTGATAAGTTTTTTGATTTTTATTTATTTACTTTCTTTCACTCTCAATCATAAATTGTAGTGATTTGGGACAAATATTTTGATAAATGAAAATTAAATTGGAAAAATACATAATTTTTTACAATTTAATTAAATTAAAAAAAAAATTACATTTTACAAATTTAGGCAAATGATAAGTGAATTTTAAATAAATGTATTTATTTTCTGCCACTGTCAATTGAAAATTTTAATAAATTGGGAAAAATATTTTCATTCTATGAAAAACAGAAAAAATACATAATTAAAAAATTATTAAATAAAAATGTGCAATTATTATATATTTTTTAATTTAGGTAAGTGGTAATTGATTTTTCTTTCTTTCTTCTTTTTTCTTCCACTCTTAATCAATAAATTGCGAAAAATACTATGGAAATGAAAAATAAATTGGAAAAATTCATTTTTAAAATTTACTAAAATAAAAAAAACTGTTTTAATTTAATTATATTTTTTAATTAACTTAAAAATAAATTTAGATAAGTGATAAGTGTGATTTATTTATTGATTTATTTATTTTCTTCCACTCTCAGTTAATAAATTGTAATAAATTGGGGAAAAAACTTTGGAAATGATAAATAATTGTACTAAAAAAAAATTGTACATTTTTAAAATGTACTAAAAAAAAAAAAAAAAAAAAAAAAAATTTAATTAAACCAATAGGTAAGTGATAAGTGTGGTTTGATTTATTTATTTATTTATTTCCTTCCTTCCTTCCTTCCTTCCACTCTAAACCAATTAATTACAACAAATTGAGGAAAATACTTTGGAAATAAATTTAAAAAAACATTTTTATTAAATTAAAAATAGAATTAGGTAAGTGATAAGTGTGATTTCTTTTCCCCTTTATTTCTTTTCTTTCGCTCTCAGTCACTTAATTGGGAAAAAATACTTTGGAAATGAAATTTGTATTAAAAAATACAAAATATTTCGATTGAATTATTTATATAATTATGTATATAATATATTCTTTTTGACACAATAATACTCAATGTAATCAAAGAGAATGGAAAATTTTATTACAGAACCATTCAAAGCAAAGAACACAGTGTAGATCTGAGATCCAATATTCAATGAAATCTCTCTAAATATGCAGTGAGATAAAGCAGCCGAATTTCTTCTCAGGTCACATTAAGTTCATAATGAAGTGGGTAGGGTAAAGTAGATAAAGAAATCTATGATGGAATGATCTGACCTTCCAGTTTCAGGAGGTAGAAGAGAATGAAGGAGACACAGGGGAAAAGATTCGACCATGAGTGGATGGGGCTGAACTGTTCCAAGGTCTCCAACTTGGTCTTCAATCCTCCGCTGGAGGCAGAAGCCCGAGGCGCTGTCTCCGCCCAGACACTGCAGCGTCCTCTGAGTCTCCTCCGCTGACACGTATGATGGAAAAAGGAATCAAACCGATAAAAGAATACAGAGAGGAAGAGGCAGATACGAAGAGAAAGAGTTGCGTTATCTTCCGTCGCTCACATCAGAGAATGGACCACCCACTCAACACAAGTCTCTTTCTCCGGTCCCAGAGGCCTTCCCCAGGTAACTTCTGTCACTTAAAATCAGAGTTCACGAAGGAAGTCGTGCTGCAGAAGTGTTTGCTCAAACCTCCGAAGCTTACCTCATACCTATTTCTGATCTCAAAAAAAAAAAAAAAACGTCCTACTTTCAAAGCAGCTCTGATCAAACATCAAGGTGGTCAATTCTCTTTAAGTTCACTTCCAGAACAAAAATTTACAGATAATGTACTCACCCCATGTCATTCAAGATGTCTTTCTTTCTTCAGTCGTAAAGAAATCATGTTTTTTAAGAAAAACATTTCAGGATTTCTCTCCATGAATTTGACTTTTATGGTGCCCCTGATGCAGCTTCAAAGGGCTCTAACCGATCCCAGCCAAGGAATAAGGGTCTTATCTAGCGAAACGATCGGTTATTTTATAAAAAATGTTTACAGTTTTTATACTTTTTAATCTTAAACGCTCGTCTCGTCTAGCTCTGTGTGAACTCGGTTATTACAGTTAGGGTACGTCTAAAAACTCCCATCTCATTCTCTCCTCCATTTTCAAAATCGTCCTACAACGCTGCAGAAATACCAACCCAGAGTTTGCAAAGTGAACATTCAAAGAAGTTCAAACACCCTTTACAAACAAAACAAACAAAAAGGTAAAACAGCGATGAAGGACGAAGTTGGATGAGAAAATAAGACGGGAGTTTTTAGACGTACCCTAACTGTCAGGACCGAATTCACACAAAGCCAGACGAGACGAGCGTTTGTTGTTCAAACGTATACAAATTGTAAATATTTTTTAGAAAATAACCGATCGTTTGGGTAGATAAAACCCTTCTTCCCCGGCTGGGATCGTTTAGAGCACTTTGAAGCTGCATTTTGCATTTTGGAAGTTCAAATTTGGGGGCATGCCCGGGAAAAACAGTTGACAGAGCAGGACAAGACGAACGCTTTAGGTTAAAAAGTATGTTTTTTTTAAAAAATAAATAAATAAATAACCGATCGTTTTGCTAGATAAGACACTTATTCCTCGGTTGGGATCGATTAGAGCCCTTGAAGCTGCAGTTAAACTGTATTTGAGAAGTGAAAATTTGGAGGCACCGTAAAAGTCCAGTTACATGGAGAGAAATCCTGAAATGTTTTCCTCAAAAAAAAAAACAAAAAAAAAAAACAATTTCTTTAAGACTGAAGAAAGACAGACATGAATGTTGGATGACAAGGGGGTGAGTACATTTATCTGTACATTTTTGTTCTGGAAGAGAATTAATCCTTTAAGTCCTCTCCGGATGATTTTTAAAGACTGCTGGAATTTCAGAAGTGCCTTTTGAAGTACATGCTTTCAATCAGATTGTATCCCATATCGTTTTATTTTTGTTCTGTAAGACCAAAATGACATTTTCTCCTGAGCTCAGAGGGTTCTGTCAAAGTTTGATCAAACTTTGAGTGAAGTTAACCTTGTTGTTGTTGTGAAGTAAATGCTTTAAAGGGGTAGTTCACCCAAAAAGGCAAATTGTGTCATTAAAGGAGAACTCCACTTCCAGAACAACAATTCACAAATAATTTACTCACCCCCTTGTCATCCAAGATGTTCATTTCTTTCTGTCTTCAGTCGGGAAGAAATTATGTTTTTGAGGAAAGCATTTCAGGATTTTTCTCCATATAATGGACTTCATTGGTGCCCCGATTTTGAACTTCCAAAATGTAGTTTAAA
>JAHKKF010516680.1:0-11926 GCA_019740295.1 Labeo calbasu | reverse complement strand
ACTTCCAGAACAAAAACTGACAGATAATTTACTCACCCTCATGTCATCCAAGATGTTCATGGATTTCTCTTTTGAGGTTAAAAAGTCTATAAATTGTTTTTTTTTTTGTTTTTTTTAGAAAACAGATCGTTTTGCTACATAAGACCCTTCTTCTTGGCTGGGAGAGAGCCCTTTGAAGCTGCTACATTTTTGAAGTTCAAACTCACAGGCATCATAGAAGTCCACTATATGGACAGATATGTTTTCCTCAAAAAACTATTTCTTTACGACTGAAGAAAGGAAGGCATAAACATCTTGGATGACAAAGGGTTGAGTACATTATCTGTAAATTTTTGTTCTGGAAGTGAACTAATTTTTTAATGATGGATTTGTTTCTTGAAACACACCACTTTTTGTTTCACAAAACATTAATTGATGGACTGGAGTGGTGTGGATTACTGTGATGCCTTTATCAGCTGTTTGGACTCTCATTCTGACGGCACCCATTCACAGCAGAGGATCCATTGGTGAGCAAGTGATGCAATGCTAAATTTAATGCTAAATTCCAAAGGGTTGAAGGTCCAAATTTCAGTTTCAATGCAGCTTCAAAGGGCTCTACACAATCCCATCCAAAGAATAAGGGTCTTATCTAGCAAAATGATCTGACATTGTCTAAATAAAAAAAAAAAAATACAAATTTAAATACTCATCTTGCACTATTGCACGGATTACGTAATCACGTTTGACAGGTCACGCGTGACGTAGGTGGAAGTACCAACCCAGTGTTTACACATAAAAAGTGCAAAGAAATTCAAACGCCCTTTAGAAAAAAAAGGAAAAACACTGATGTTAGACGATTTTGAAGTTTGAGGAGAAAATTAGATACCCTACCTTTTGAACCAAAGTACACAGATCACACATGACCTTTCCAACGTGATTACAGGTGCATCCCAAAAAATTTGAATATCGTGAAAAAGTAAATTTTTTGTTTGTAACTCATTTCAAAAATTTTAACTTTCATGTATTCTAGATTCATTTCATGTAAAGTAAAACATTTCTTTTTAACGAGTTTTTTGTTTTTATGTTGATGATTAGAGCGTACAGCTCATGAAAGTCAAAAATCCAGTACCTCAGAAAATTAGAATATTTCCTAAGATCAATCAAAAAAATAAATGTTTAACTTCTTTAAAGTACGTTCATTTATGCACTCAATACTTGGTCGGCAGCACAAATTACAGCAAATGACTTGCTCCTGCCACAAATTACAGCATCAGTGAGATGTGGGATGGAAGCAATCAGCCTGTGGCACTGCTGAGGCACTACTGAACCTTCAGATCATCTGTTTCTCATCTTTCTCTTGAAAATATCCCATAGATTCTTTATGGGGTTCAGGTCAGGCATGTTGGCTGGCCAATCAAGCACAGTAATATCATGGTAAGTAAACCACTTGAAAGTGGTTTTTGCACTGTGTGAAAAGGGAAATCAGCATCTCTATAAAGCTTGTCGGCAGAAAGCATAAAGTGCTCCATAAAGTGCTCCAAAATCTCCTGGTAGACGGCTGCATCGACTTTGGACTTGATGAAACACAGTGGACCAACACCTGCAGACGTCACGGCACCCCAAATCATCACTGACTTCAGAAACTTCACACTAGACTTCAAGCAGCTTGGATTCTGTACCATGATTTCAACATGAAATGCAAAATTTACTTTTATCTGAAAAGAGGACGTTGGACCACTAAGCAACAGTCCAGTTATTTTTTTCCTTAGCCCAGGTAAGATGCTTCTGATGTTGTTTTTGTTTCAGAAGTGGCTTGGTAGCCCTTTTCCTGAAGGCGTCTGAGCATGGTGACTCTTGATGCGCTAACTCCGGCTTCAGTCCACTTCTTGTGAAGCTCTCCCAAGTGTCTGAATCAGCTTTGCTAGACAGTATCTCAAGCTTGTAGATCATCCCTTTTGCTTTTGCAGCTCTTCCTGCCCAATATATTCCTTCCAGTCAAATTTGCATGTAATATGCTTTGATACAGCACTCTGTAAACAGCCACCCCATTCAGTAATGACCTTCAGTGACTTGCCCTCTTTTTGGAGGGTGCCAGTGATTATCTTCTGAACCATTGCCAAGTCAGCAGTCTTCCCCATTTCTGTGGTTTTAAGGAACAAGAGATACCCGGAATTTATACTGTAGGGATGGACATTCAGTGAAACTCAAATGTAAATATTCTAATATTTTAAGATACTGGATTTTTGACTTTCATGAGCTGTAAGCTCTAATCATCAAAATGTAAACAAAAAAAAAAACTTTAGAAATGGTTTATTTTACATGTAATGAATCTAGAATATATGCAAGTTTTAGTTTTTGAAATAAGTTACAAACAAAAAATGAACTTTTTCACAATATTCACGATATTCACAATATTTTTGAGACGCACCTGTACATAAGGAGCATTTGTGGTTAAAATGTATATAAATGTTTACTTTTTTTTAGAAAGTGACCAGTCGTTTCGCTTGATAAGACCCTTATTCCCTTTGAAGCTGCACTGAAACTGCAATTTGAACCTTCAACCCATCGATCCCCAATGAAGTCCGATATGTGAAAACTATGTGAAAAATCCTGGAATGTTTTCCTCAAAAAACACAATTTCTTTCCGCCTGAAGAAAGAAAGATATGAACATCTTGGAAGACACGGGGGTAACTAAATTATCAGGAAATTTTAATTCAGGAGTGAACTAATCTTTTAACAGCTTGCATGTATTTTATATTTAAAACCAAAGCCTCAAACAAATGCATGACATGGCAGAAACAGATTGATAATGGGAGCGTTTAAAGTGCTGGAGTGTCTTTGTTGCTGAAATAACACCAGCGGGGATTTAAGCCACAGATCTGCTCTCAGAGGAAATGACACGTTTGTGACTAACAGGTTTAGTGACGGCTTCAACCATTTTTTGAACAACAGATCAACAATTCATATCTGAAATCATCTTGTTTATATTATAACAAGCAAATCCATTGGATCATCGCTGTTTAGCAGAGATTAACCAACCTTCATAATTAATTTGAAAAATTGTTGTTTTCCCCTTCACGGGGAGCTTTAAATAAGAGACGGCTTTTGATTCACTCATAAACAAAGTAGTGACCTCATCTCCATTAGAGGAAGTCACTTCAGACGCTGAAAGGCAATCAACACCTTGCATAGTAATTAGCAGCAATATGAGTGTTTTACCAATGACTTTCTCTCTCTGAAGCCTGTTCAGATTTAGCATTAAAGGGTCATCATCCCCAACCCTCAAACACTCACACACACCACGTGTCTTCCTCTCACAGGGACCTACACATGCAAATGACAATCTGTTATGTTACTAATGAAGGGGCTGGTCATGTGACGCACTCATATCCTGAGGGTGAAGGGTCCCTGTAGGGAGAGAGGGGGAGGTGCTGCGCCTTTAATCCCTGCAATTAGATGCAACGTCCCCATCCAATTTGTTTTTCATAAATGCCATTTTATTAGCAGATATACCTCCATTAAAAAAAAAACACCTGACAAAAGAATCATGAAAGTAGACATTTGTAATATTACAACCTTTGTGTAAGGAATAGACCCAAATTTAAGTCAACATCATATGGATTTTCAAATGAATAAATAAAACAAATAAATAAATGATATGAATGAATGAATGTAGATAGATAAATAGACAGATAGTAAACAAATAAATAAAAATAAAGGTAAATTAATACATAAAATAAATTAAATAAATGATTAAAAATGAATGAATGAATGAGTAAATAAAAGTAAATGAAAAAATACTAATATAATCTAAATTGATAATAAATAAAAAAATAAAGCATTGGAATGCTATGGTATGGGGAAGATTTTTAGAGAACAACAACTATATAAAAGTAAATCATTTCTTTTTATGGGAATGAATGAAAATAAGTAAAGGAATAAATATTATATATATTTATATATAATAAATACACAAGTAATCTTTAGAGAATAACAACTATATTAGAAAAAAGTAAATATTGTTTCTAACCTATTTTGTTGTATAGGATTGAAAATAAAATAAAACAAACAAATAAATACAGCAACGGCATGGGGAAGATTTTTTAGAGAATAACGGCTTCATGAAATATATATATATATTTTTTAACCTATTTTGTTGTATGTGAATGAATAAAAATGAATGAATGAATGAATGATTTTTTCCCCAACCTATTTTGTTGCATGGGAATGAATTAATAAAAAAAAAGAATGAATGAATATTACGTATATTATATATAATAAATGTGTAAATAAAAAGTAAATAAATAAAACTAAATAAAAAATAAAATACAGCTATGCCATGGGGAAGATTTTTAGAGAATAACGACTATATAAAAGAAATTTAAAAAAAATTCTAAGCTGTATGTTGTTGTATGAAAATGTATGAATGAATAAAATAAATAAATAAATAAATAAATAATGTAAAATAAATAATACAAATAAACTGAAGTAAATAAAGCAAGCTATGGTAAAAGGAACATTTTAGAGAATAATGACTATACAAAAGTAAATACATTTTTTATAACCAATTTTATTGTATGGAAATAAAATAAAATAAAATAAAATAAAATAAAATAAAATAAAATAAAATAAAATAAAATAAAATAAAATAAAATAAAATAAAGCTATGGTAAAAGGAAGATTGTTTTTTGGAAAATAATGACAGTATAAAAATAAATAAATATTTTTTTCTAACCTATTTTGTTGCATGGTAATGAATGAATAAAAAAATGAATGAATACATATTATACATTGTATATAAAAAACAAATAAACAAATAATATGTACATATGACTGTATAAGAAAGTAAATTTTTTTCTGACCCATTTTGTTACATGGTAATGAATACATAAAAATAAATGAATGAATAAATATATATAAAAACAAATATGTAAACACATTAATAGTATATGCATTATAAATAAATAAAATAAATAACGCAAGCAAGCTATATGAATGTATGAATATATATATATATATATATATATATATATACATATACACACACATACATACAGTATATATACACGTATATAAGTCATTTTGTTGTATTGGAATGAAAGAATTAATAAAATAAAATAAAATAAAAGCTATGGTAAGAGGAAGATTTTTTTGAAAATAATGACAGTATAAAAGTAAATAAATAGTTTTTTCAAACCTATTTTGTTGCATGGTAATAAATGAATAAATATTATACATTGTATATAAAAACAACTAATTAAATGCATAAATAATATGTACATTATAAATAAATGGCATGGGGAGGGTTTTAAGAGAATACCAACTATACTAAAAATATATATATAAAAAGTTTTTCTAACCTATTTTGTTGTATTGAAAGAACTGCTTAAATAAAAAAACTACAGCAAGTACATGAGTAAATGACAAAATGTTTAATTTTGGTTAAATGCTCTCTTCAAATAGCTAATTCTTTATAATGTTACATAATCCATTTATCACTCTATTACAATCGTGTGTCAAAACAAACTTCATTTATTTGTTCATTAGCACAACGGCATAAAAAATCTCAGAGGAGAGTCGAAGACTCATGTAACACGCTTCCCGTCATTGATTTTACACACAATGACAGCCGGCAAACAGACATGATTTTGTCATTAGCTGGCTATCAGTTTCATAAAAGAGACACTGAACATAATACGCTGGGTGTAAGCTGTATCACTGAATATAAAGTTCTTCATAAAACCAGATGAGCACATCTGTCCCATGTCCACTGGGCTTTCTGAGACGACTCATATCTGGTAATAGAGATGACTCAGAGACTGTATCAGTCTTCACCGAAACAATGAGGTCACCACATTTAAAGGAACTAAAATCTGCCTTTAGCCATGACGAAAAAGCCTCTGTCTGCAAATCTTCCACTAGCAAAGTAAACAGTTTAATATGAATTCTGGTGGAAAGACTTTTCTTCAAAAATAGAGAGAAAAATGAAAGAATGAGAACAGCTGTGTCAGACAGTGAGGGATTTATAACTCTTATCAGTGAAGCTGCAGTGAGAGAAGTCAGCCTTAAGCGCTTTTTCATAATATTTCGTTAAGGCGCTGGGGCTCATGAGCAGCAGGCTGAGCTGCAGGCCTCAAGTGGTTGACACAGGTTCAAGTCTGGCCTGCAATGCTTTCTGATCCTATAGTTCCTCTTATTTGTTAACAATAAACCCATTATTTGGGTCATTCTCTAAAAAAGGGTCCAAACTGAAAAACAAACAAACAAACAAAACAAAACAAAACAACACAATGAAATTGAAATGGATGTCTTGCAGAGATAAGACTTATTTCTAAAGATTCATTTAAAATGCTTACGTGCTTTTCTTTCTTTATTTTTTGTTCTTAAGAGCTCCCACTCGCTGTGTTGGAGCAGTTATGAAATGTTGTTCTTGTAAATACTTCCCATCACTTCCCATCAGTGCAACAGTTACCGTACTGTGTTTGGCAGTGGGTAAATTGGTCAGTAGATAACAGTAGGTAAAATAGTAGGTAAATCGGTTGGGGATTTTTACGCGGGTGGTGAGAGATAAACTGAGATATTCTGGAATCGGACAGCAATAAAAACACCGACTATCCCATTTAAATGGTGAAAATAACTAACATCCCCACGAGAAACAATTATCATCTGAATAGTGCCAAAAAAACCCACCACTGTGCACAACAACAAAAATAACAACACAAAATACAACAAAAAAATGCCACAAAAAACAACACAAAGCAAAATACAACTAAGAACACAAATCAAAACAAAACAAAACACAAAAAAATACTATAAACACGACATACAAAACACTACAAAATAAAACAACAAAACACCACACGACAAAACAACAAAACAAAAAACACCACAAAACAAAAAGAAAAACAATACAACAAAGAACATAAAACAAAACAAAACACAACAAAAAAAATACACCATAAAACAAAGCACAGCACGACAAATAACACAAAATAAAACAACAAAAACACCACAAAAACTACAACACCACAATGCAACACAACACCACAAAAACAGCACAAAGCAAAACAAAAACACAACATAACAAAAAAAACACCATAAAACAAAACTTAAAACACAACACAAAACAAAAAAACACTACAAAGAAAAAAAAAAATTACAAAACACAAAACAAAAAACTACAACCCAGCATAACAAAACACAATGCATCAAAACAGAACAGCTAAGAACACAAAAAAACACANACCACACGACAAAACAACAAAACAAAAAACACCACAAAACAAAAAGAAAAACAATACAACAAAGAACATAAAACAAAACAAAACACAACAAAAAAATACACCATAAAACAAAACACAGCACGACAAATAACACAAAATAAAACAACAAAAACACCACAAAAACTACAACACCACAATGCAACACAACACCACAAAAACAGCACAAAGCAAAACAAAAACACAACATAACAAAAAAACACCATAAAACAAAACTTAAAACACAACACAAAACAAAAAAACACTACAAAGAAAAAAAAAAAATTACAAAACACAAAACAAAAAACTACAACCCAGCATAACAAAACACAATGCATCAAAACAGAACAGCTAAGAACACAAAAAAACACAACATAAAAAACACCATAAATCAAAACTTAAAAACACAACACAAAAAACACTACAAAGAACACCACAAAACAAAAAACTACAACCCAGTATAACAAAACACAATGCATCAAAACAAAACAACAACACAAAAACACTACAAACACCACCAAACAAAATACACTACAAAACAATACACAAAAAACACCAAACAACAACAAAAAAACACATAATACAACAAAACATTACAAAGACAAAAAACAACACTACAAAAACACCACAAAGCAAACCAAAAAAAGCCATAAAACAAAAAGAAAAACAAAATACAACAAAGAACATAAAACAAAACACAACATAACAAAAAACACCATAAAACAAAACACAGCACAACAAATAACACAAAACAAAACAACAAAAATACCACAAAAACTACAACACAATGCAACAAAACAGAACAGCAAAGAACACAAAAAACACAAAAAAAACAAAACCCACGGTAACAAAACACACTGCATCAAAACAAAACGCAACAAAGAACAACACAAACACAACAAAACAAAAAACACCACAAAACAAAATACACTGCAAAAACAACAACACTACAATCAACATCACAAAGCAAAACAAAAAACACAACATAAAAAACACCATGAATCAAAACTTAAAAACACTACAAAGAACACCACAAAAAACAAACAAAACACAAAAACACAACACCACAAAACAAAATACTACAACCCAGTATAACAAAACACAATGCATCAAAACAAAACACAACAAAGAACAACACAAAAACACCATAAAACCAAAAAAACACCACAAAACAAAATACATCACAAAACACAACATTGCAAAACAAAAAGAAAAACAATACAACAAAGAACATAAAACAAAACACAGCACAACAAATAACACAAAACAAAACAACAAAAACACTACAACACAATGCAAAAAAAAAAAACAGAACAGCAAAGAACACAAAAAAACCCAAAAACCAACAACACTACAAAGAGCATTTTCGGAGCGTATTTATTTCTGAAATGCCAGAAAGTATTCACAAGAACAATACTGCATAACTTTCACCACAGCAAGTGAGAGCAGACACAGAAGAAAGTCATGTAAACGTTTGAAATCGTTCTTTATTATGGCAGCAGCAGGTAGACACAACAATTTTTAAAAGTGTATTATATATAGTTATATACATAACTACATAAATCTTTTTTTTCCCACAAGGAAGTCATGCAACTTCAAAATTTGTATCATCTAAAATGGCGATCAGATGTGACTAATTTCAGGAGAGTTCTGGGCTCATTTGAAGCAGCTCCCAAAACAAGCTTTAACTGCTGTAGTGTGTTTATGTGGTCTGGCCTGAGCCGCATGTAGGATTTGTTGCCAGGCATTTCTCTGCGTGATCTCAGTGAGGGAAAGGGAAGGAATAACACCATGCAGTTTTCCTTATGCCTGACAAAAATAGTCAGAAATTAGTCAATTCACACTTTACCATGCTTTATAACGACCCCATGCATTACTTTACCTCCAGGAACTACTACTTAGTGTTCAAAACCAGTAGTAAATTCATACTGTTAACACCCAATAAAGATTATACTGCATTTTTAGGCACGGTACAATGGCAATTCCTTGGTATTTTGGACTTATTTCATGGCAACAGCATGTTTTATGGACATTTACCATGGTAAAACCTTGTAAGTATCTTAAAAACACAATGACATGTCAATATTGTCAGTACTACACCAAAGTACGGATCAAAGCACCAAACACCGCATGTAAAATCAGCAGTGACAAATCATGGCTGTTTGCCCTCAGTCCATTTACAACTCGTGTAACCAGCCGAACATGGCATCAGTATTTGTCGACGTGCATCTTTGTTTTCTCAGAGAGGGGCGTAATGGAGGGCCGCATCATTGATCTCCGCAGGGGGTCGTGAGATGAAACGCATCGGGCTGTCGGGTCATTTGTATCGTGATGACGTTCACAAACATTGCGCTGACTGTTCTCTGGCTTCAAAGCATTGGTTTCATGTCTGAAAACAGCTGTCCATGTCTTCTCATGGTCAGCTGGAGATGAAGTGAAGATGCGTTGCTTCTATCAGAGCGATGTATCCATTTGGAATGGAAAGACGACCTGTGTACTATATTTCTAGTTTTTTTAAAGCCATACGATTTTGTGACTAAAATTAGATGCCATTTTAGTTCGAAAAAAATTGACTAATAAATTAACAAATAGCCAATACTGGTCAGTTAAGATTATTTATTTATTTATTTATTTAAAACTAAAATTAGATGCCATTTTTATTCTAATAAAATTGACTAATAAATTAACAATACTGGTCAGTTAAGATTACTTATATATATATATATATATATTATTATTATTATTATTATTATTATTATTATTTATTTATTTATTTATTTTTTGCAGACTAAAATTAGATGCCATTTTAGTTCTAATAAAATTGACTAANAATAAATTAACAATACTGGTCAGTTAAGATTACTTATATATATATATATATATATATATATATATATATATATATATATTTATTATTATTATTATTATTATTTATTTATTTATTTTTTGCAGACTAAAATTAGATGCCATTTTAGTTCTAATAAAATTGACTAATTAACAAATTAACAATACTGGTCAGTTAAGATTATTTACATATTTATTTATTTTATTTTTATTATTATTATTATTATTTATTTTTTTTTTTTGCAAACTAAAATTAGATGTCATTTCGAATAACATGTACTGATAAATTAACAAATAAACAATACTGGTTGGTAAAGACTTCTATCTATCTATCTATCTATCTATCTATCTATCTATCTATTGTTTTTTCCAGACTAAAATTAGTTGCCATTATAGATTGAATAAAATTGACTAATAAATTAACAAAAACAATACTGGTCAGTTAAGATTATTTACTGATCAACTGATTGATCGATTGATCGACAGATTGATTAATTGATTGAATACTAAAATTAGGTTAAATTTTAGGTTGGTTACTGGTCAGTTCAGATTTTTTAATGTTTTATGCATAGTCTTATGCTCACCAAGACTGCATTTATTTGAATTAAAATACATTAAAAACAGTAATATTGTGAAATATTATTACTATTTAAAATAACAAATTTATGTTGTAACATACTGTAATAAGTAATTTAATCTTCTGATGCAAAGCTACATTTTCAGCATCATTACTCCAGTATTTAGTGTCACATCATCCTTCAGAAATCACTGTAATATGCTAATTTGCAGCTCAGTTATTATTATTGTCATTATTGGTGCTCATTTATTAATTATATTACCCCATATTATTGTACTTACCAAAAACGCTCGAATGGTTAAAAAAAAAAACACCTTGCCATCACAGGAATAAATTACATTGTAAAATATATTTATATATTAACAAATAAATGCAGTCTCAGTGAGTTTGCATTCTTTCAAAAATATATTAAAAAACTTAATTATTTCTTAACTTAATTTTAATGTTAAGTTGTAACATCACAAAATATTGACTAAACAAAAAAAGTATGTAAAAGAGCAGACTGAACATTT
The DNA here is from genome assembly GCA_019740295.1 of Labeo calbasu. Taxonomy (NCBI): domain Eukaryota; kingdom Metazoa; phylum Chordata; class Actinopteri; order Cypriniformes; family Cyprinidae; genus Labeo; species Labeo calbasu. The sequence continues at coordinate 754 of JAHKKF010516680.1, read as the reverse complement.
TTCAAAATATTTTCTTTTGTGTTCCACAGACAAAAAGAAAGTCAGATTTTCAACAAGAGTAAAGGCTGACAATTAAAATTTTGGGGTGAATTCATAATTTTATAATGACTTTATCTTTGGTCTGTTCTGTGTAAAGTCCATGGGAAATTCAACAGAGTAGAATTATTTACAGAATTATACTGTTTCAATCAATTGCTCCTTCCATCTAACCTTTGTCTGAAGTCTCTCTGAAGACGATAAGCCTCTTCTGCAAGAAAAGACTTACACAACACCAGCTCTCTGAACTACACAACATTACAGCTTTATGGCCAGTGTCGAAATCCCACAGAGATAAGACGCACACAGCCTTATATCACTGTGAAATTGGGTCTTCTTCAAACACTGACAATAAACTCCCAGCAAACCGATGCCAAGATTTAATTCTGACCATCCCAGATGGCCAAAACAGAGTCCACAATATTGTGCCAAATCAATCATATAGCAGTCATATGTTCGGTCTGCAGCGTAAATGAAATTCGCAAAAACTAAATATTGAGAATATTTCATTTACCTTAGTCTTGCTGTTTTGCTGACGACAGTACAGTATATGGATCCCGACTAAACCAAATAAAAACAAATGCAGTTAAAATCACACAGTAAACTTCATTTAAATAGAGAGTTCAGTAAAAATTAAAATTCTGTCATCATTTCCTGAGCCTAATGACTTTACAAACCTGTGTGACTTTAAGCAACACAAAAAGTCCACTTCCAGAAC
>JAHKKF010516679.1:0-19298 GCA_019740295.1 Labeo calbasu | reverse complement strand
TTTTATCAGCTGTTTGGACTCTCATTCTGACGGCACCCGTTCACTGCAACCATTAGTGAGCAAGTAACATAACACTAAATTTCTCAAAATCTGTCCTGATGAAGAAACAAATTTATCTACATCTTTGATGCCCCAAGGAGGAGTTTTCATCACAGTTTTATTTTTAGGTGCTTCAGGAATCGAAATAACCACCAAAAATGATCTCATTGTAAAGATGAGACAGACACTAAACAAAGCCTGTAAGGCTTTTTGTATTTGTGAAGATTGATCGCATGCAGTAAAAGCTAGTCTGCCTTGACAACTTTAAGCCCTTTACAAAAGCTGCTCTCTGCAGGACAGGACCATGGACAGCTCCCTATTAACACACCTGAGAAGAATGTTTTTCCCAACAGGAGAAAACAAGTGTCATGCAAGTAATCAAAACATCAAGAACTGTTAAGGGAAGTGCTTACACACAAACAACTCCCTGTGCCTTGTGTACTTGAATTGGCCCTCTCGCCTGCAAGTTCCTCTTCAGCAGCTTTCATAAAGCATCATCAGTATTCAGCTCCCACTGCTATGCTACAGTTCTACCCTGCCAATCATGTGTCTCAAATACCTAGAGAGCTCTCAACTTCATGCACACAATGTACTTACTGTATATAACAACATTCTTTACTTCATGCAGTGTTGCCTTTTAGTTCTTTCATTCTTGTGCAAGGTTCTACTTGGATCAATGATGGCCTCATTCACAAACAAAAAGCAGTTATATTGCAGAAGTGTGGTGAAAGCTTTCATATAAATCACTAACCTTTGGTATTTACTCCATAGCCTTATGAGATATCTTTCAATATATGACAGCTTTATATAATAAAAGTGAAATGTATTCATAGGCCATATCAAAACAACAGGTGTTATTCAAAGTTCTACACTGCGATATCAAAATGACATTTAATGCATGTGGACTGCCAAAACATAAGTCCATGCTTAACAGAAACAAGAACACCTCCAAACCACTGGGGAAATAACTGTGGTGCATCACACAGCTTTATAAGGACTGCATAAACTGAATTTAACGTTTTCTCTCAGGAGCGATATTTAGAAAAGGGGGTTTCATTTTACAGCATTCTTAAGATTTCTGCTTAATTCTGCTTACTTAATTTCATATTAGGTAAAACAATGTAATCAAGACTGCAAAATTCCACAACGACTGACAGACTGGGATTACTGAAATTCTGGCTTGTGATGCGTTTCAAAACGGTTAATTTCCTTTGTTTAGGAAGGAAATTACTGACATTATTAAAGGTAGCTACATTTAGACATTAAGGCAAAGTTCTAGTCGAATATTCGTTCTTTGGAGTTTCAAACATGCTTTAATTCTAATGTACTTGTACAACAGCACAACTGAATCTCTAGTGTGCGCATTTGCCCGATTCACGAACAAATGACTCTTATGGACCAGTTCTTTTTAATGAGACAGTCATTAAAATTCACAAACAATTTTGAACTCCATTGTGAATGAACAGTTGGCATCAGAATGGGAATCAGAGCCGTTCACAACTGATCACCCCAATTAACCGTGTAATAGCACCACATTTTTAATGAAATGTTTTTTAACAGTAATGTTGAATTGTACTGTTGAATCAAGTACAACGGAAGATTTTTGCAGAGTAAAACTCAAAGGTGGATGACATGCAGAAATACTCTTACAAAACATTTTTAAATGGTTACTATAGTTAAACCACGGTGACTACGAATTTTGCTAACTATGGTATTTGTAGTAAAACAGTGGTTGTATAAATGGTAATCAATATACCAAAAAAGCATGGTTACTACACTTTTCCTATAGTAAAACCATGGTTAATTTTCGTAAGGGCAGATACACATATTAATATAGTGACAGCGTCAAATTGGAACACTTTTTTTTGCTAAATACAAATAGAAAAAAGCACTTTAGTTCATAGCTAAATTAATTCATTGTATTCTACACTAAAACGTCTGACAGCAGTGACTGTTAAAAGCATACAAGCTACGCACTTCTGATCTGTTTAGAGTGGTTTGGAGTGAGGAGGAAGTAATTTGTCTCTTAAATGTCTCATTTTAGCAAGCAATGGCTCCCTAGTCATTTTTATTCTGCAGCCCAGATTTTCACAGGAAAGGTTTATGAGAACGGTGCAGATCTGTGGGAATAACCCAAGGTCAGGCGCGCCGTGTTAATGGGGTTAACGTCATTTGCCACACGCCAATGCAGAGGAGGAAAATACTCAGATATAGCTTATATTTCACACCAGAATACTAATATCGAGATGGCATCGTAATAATAATACGATTTCGCAACGTGTCCGTGCGTAAAGCAGGTGTCATTAGTAAAATGCAAATTTATTTATTTATTTTTTTTTTTTGTGACATTTCTGCTCTATGTACATTTTTACCAGCTGTTTATTCCCTTAAATATTCATGGTATATGAGTAAAAAGACATTAACAAAAACTGTAAATAAAATGCAAGATGTCTCTCTACAAACTTTCTCCGAAAATATTTAGCGGCGAAAAGGCAAGTGCGGAGCATCGGTTTGACGTCAGGAGCTGCGGACACCGGCGAGTGCGCTCAGACACAGCTGTCAAATATCCAAACAGTATGTGGGGTCTGGCGCACCTGGCATAAAGTTCCCGTGCAGAGCATCACATTCACCGTGAGCGCAATGAATTACAACAAGTCTGGCAGTGTGAGCGGTCCGTCCCGTAGCAGCAACTCCGGTTCGGTGGACGAGCTTGTGATAACATCGACTTTCGGGACGCTGCTGTCGGTGGTTTACATCGTCGGAGTTTCGGGAAACGTCTACACGCTGGTAGTCATGTGTCATTCCATACGCTTCGCCACTTCCATGTACATCTCCATCATCAACCTGGCGCTGGCGGATCTTCTTTACCTCTCCACGATTCCTTTCGTGGTGTGCACGTACTTTCTGAAAGACTGGTACTTCGGGGATGTGGGCTGCAGGATACTGTTGAGTCTGGACCTGTTAACTATGCATGCGAGTATCTTTACTCTGACAGTGATGTGCATGGAGCGCTACCTGGCAGTGACTAAACCGTTGGATACAGTGAAACGCTCCAAGAGCTACCGAAAAGCTATGGCGTGGGGAGTTTGGATTTTGTCCCTCGTCCTAACTCTTCCCATGATGGTCATGGTTAACCAGACTACTAAAACAACAGCAGATGGAGGGGTTAAAAGGATGTGCGCGCCCACCTGGGCACCCCAGGCGTATAAATTGTACCTGACCGTCCTGTTCTGCACTAGCATAATGGCGCCAGGACTTGTCATTGGTTACCTCTACACAAAACTAGCCAGGACGTACCTAGAGTCTCAAAAAACGTCGGCTATTAATAGAAGCAGCAAGCGCTCGCCCAAACAGAAAGTTTTGATAATGATTTTCACTATCGTGCTCGTGTTCTGGGCGTGTTTTCTGCCTTTTTGGATATGGCAACTTGTGCCTCTGTATCACAAGCCATTCAGTCTCGCCTCACACACGCACACGAGCATCAATTATCTCGTGGCGAGTCTGACCTACAGCAACAGCTGCATTAACCCGTTTCTTTACACGCTCCTCACCAAGAATTATCGGGAGTATCTTAAAAACCGCCACAAGAGTTTTTACCGTTACACGTCATCGTTCAAAAAGCGTCCACCGAGCTTGTACTCTTGGGGAAAGTCTGCGTCATCCAGTAATCAGTTTGAGTTCAACTCTGAGACGCTTGTCATGGCGCAGTTAAAGGTGATGCAGTGAAGAGATTGGAAAGCTTAACCCGTTCGTGTAAAGGTAAGCATGGTGCTTCAGTTAGTGGAACTTTACAGGCCAAAGGTGACTTTCACAACAGGCCATTCTAGATTTGAAGAATGTATTAAAGTAGATGCACAGTTTTTATTGTCACTTTAATGACTAATTATTAAAATGTGGTGTGTTGAAATAGCTTGAAATAGCTATAAACGTTTATTGGTTTGTTTATCACCGTCCTCAATACTGCTTGTCATTACTATCACACCAGACATTGCATAAAATAATTTTATATAAACAATATTTCCCCACTTCCACTCAAAAAATAAATTAACCTAATAACCTCTTATGACTGAAATGAGAAAAGAAGAAATGACAAGGGATATCCGACAGAACAGCACAGTGACAGTCTGGATTGTAGATATTATTATTAATAACATTATTACCACCATCCAACATGGATTTTAATCCAGAAGCAAATAATTTCTTCATTTTTAAGCATTCAAATTTGGCTACTTATAACAAACACCAAAGATTATACAAAATATTAAATTTCCACACCATCACACATGATATGAATATCCATTTGAAGGCTGATCTAGGCCTTGACCTAATCATTATGAAAGAACAAATGTTGTAACAGAGGAAATTTTACACATTTTTACTTCTTTGCAGTAAACTATCCCAGTGGAAGAATTACTTTTAAATGTGACTCTGGACCACAAAACCAGTCACAGGAGTCAGTTTTTTTAAACTGAGATTTATACATCATATTTGGCTGAGACACAACTATTTAAACTATTCTAAACTATTAAAAAAACTACTTGAAAATCTGGAATCTGAAGGTGCAAAACTGGTGCAAAAGAGGGTGCATCCCAATGATTTTTATCACAAAAGAAAAACTGATAATTGTGACCCATACAACGTATTTTTGGCTGTTGCTACAAATATACCTGTGCTACTTAAGACTGGTTTTGTGGTCCATGGTCACAAATGTGTGATTAAACACGTTTGCCTTCATTCGCAAACAACCAAATCATTTATATTTTCCAGATTTGCTTGAATCTGATTTGACCAATACACCTCATGTCATGTCCTTCAGTTGACTTTAAATGCTTGTACACTGTATAAAATGAGAACAGATATATAGATAGATTTTTCAAAGGTGTAGATGAAACAAAGATTATAAAGAAGATTTCAGTCTTTGTACTTATACTTTTGTTAATTTTACCAGCAATTTCTAAATGAAAATTATTTCTACAGTGTTTTTTCTCCAGTGTAGAAGGAAACATTTTCAAAAAAAGTGACACCTAAGTAGGACTGTCAGGCATTGATACCTCCAGTGAAATTAAGTGACAAACCCAGAAATTTTCATAAATAATAAGCAGAACTTCTTATACCTGAATGTGACACATTTGTAATTACAGCTGCAGAAGTGGAAAGTTGGATCTTTTGACATGTGTAGACAACTTAATGTTGTACCAATGATAGATACATTCAGCCCACAATTTCACTTGAATACATTAATAGAAAATTGAATAAAAATATTGCTGCAATCACAGTCCAGATGAAAAAGCATGTTATCAGATCTATTAATAAATTTGATTGTGTCAAGAGTAACTTTCCCCACATGTATGCATGTCTAGTATGTCAAAACGCTATCTTATCACAAAAATATGTTATTTTCCACAGAGTTGCAATTATGTGGATGATTAAAACAAAAAATGTACAATACTGGAAAATGAAATTTAATGAACCTATTCTGAAATCCTTCATGGGGTCCATATCATTGTAATAATACACACTGACACATTCATTTACAATGATGTCAGCTCACAGCGAGATTTCATATAGCCAATCTACAATTAACAATAGAAAACAACAAATGGTCCACTAATCTGAGACATTAGAGCACTAATACTGTGCTCACTTATCACTAGTCCATTCAGCTGTGATTGCACACACCATAAGAAATAAATTATCTGCAAATTCCAAAAAAGATCACTTTTCCATCTCCCACTCCATATGGTGGCATTCACCGCTTGGGGCTAAACTGGCCTATGCATATTCATGCATTTGAACTCTGTTCCTCAAGCACTAATGCATTATGCTCAGTCAATGAGTCTGGCTTATTTCTGGGAAAAACTGACACAGGAAAAAATAGCAGGTGGCTACAGCGATGCTTTACGCTCGATATCCCTAGCACAAAATAGACACCGCGCAAACTTGAAAGGAAAATTAGAGAAATTACCACAAAGGTCATCCTGACAGTCTGTGGACTTTACGTTTATTATTTATTGATAAGAAGGAAATTCATAATGGCATTGCAGATCGGTAACATCTAGATGAACTATACACGCCAGTTGCTTAGATAATCCATTTGGACGACTAAGAGAACAAACCCCTGTCGTGTTCTATTTTGGTTCTCAATGTCAGTAAGGACTCAATGGTCCTTCAGTTGTGTAGAGTGGAAAAAACACATTCACTCACTCTATCTACCTCTGGCAGAACCAAGGATGTGGATGAACAAAAATGATTCTTGCAGTCTCCATTTCTCTGGAGACAAAAGAACGGAAGCCATACAACTGGGCTTTGACGTTTTCATGCAGTGATCAAACTCAAGAGAGTTGTTGATGCTCAGACCAGGGTCAAAACTGTTCTGGGAGTTCTTAAGTAGCTCTAAGTGCCAAGCCTCATGCTGGCAAAACACTCCGAGCATCATTTATCATGGAAAGATTAGCTCAAAAGTGGAAGAATTGAGTCTCATGTCAAGAGAGGGTGTATCACTTTACTTAATGACACTGTAGAGAAAGCACTCATATTAAACAAAGCCCGTTTAATAACAAATTGCACAACCGCAGATTGAAGGCGCCAGTAAAACGTTACACATTTCTTTTCTTATTCATCAGTCTCTTCAAGAAATTAAATAAATCGCAATCTCGCCATACGTGTTTTTGTTGGGCTCTGCAAGTGAGTAGTCATAGGAAATTGCATGACTTAAGTGTAAACCGTATCGCCAGAGGGAAGCTTGTGTTACTGTAGCCATCAATCCAGAGATTCTTGCGAATTGCTTGTGGTCGAACTACAAGATCTAATGTGTCCATCCTTTATTTTGTTGTATCATTTAATTAGCAACATCTGTTCTTCAAATCCAAAACACCCACTGGCAAAACCTCTCTGTACTTATCAGCTGTGCACTTGCACTTCAGTTTAGAAATCCGCCTTACCATCGCAAGCAGCTGCCAATAATCAGGCAAATTTTAATCTTTAGGACTAGATAACATGTAAGAATGTAATGAGATTAAGAAAGATCTTAAGAGGATTACAATATCAGAGTTAAAACAGGACCAACGCACATAAAACTAGAGAATACTCTTATGCAAATGTACAGTATCTAGCCAAAATGTTAATTTATATGTGGTGTCAGTAAGATTGTACATATTTATTTTTAAGGAAGTAATACTTTTACATTGCAGAAATATTCATTTTAAATAAGTGCTGTTCTTTTGAACTTTCTTATTTAAGGAATCCCGACCAGAATGTATAAATGACTGTTTTCACAAAAGTATTAAAAGAATAGTTCACCCAAAATAAACATTCTGTCATTAATTACTCACCCTCATGTCGTTCCAAACCCGTAAGACCTTCATTCATCTTCAAAACACAAATTAAGATATTTTTGATGAAATCCAGGAGCTTTCGGACACTGCATAGACAGCAACAAAAATAACACGTTCAAGGCCCAGAATAGTAAGGACATTGTTAAAACTGTCCATGTGACATCAATGGTTCAACCATAATGTTCTGAAACTACGAGAATACTTTTTGTGCAATTGCCAGGTTTCAAGCACTTAAGGCATTTAAGCATTATTAGCAAATCCAAGTAATTTTTAATGTTTATGACTGTTATAGCTCCAGCTGTGGTCCCTCCTTAAAACTTTGTATGCTTGTTTAGAATCACCTGCCGCATGTGCTCACCAGGTTTTGTGAAGTTTTGAGTTTTCCTTTAGGCTTTATAGGATTTTAGGTAAATTTGGACTCCCAGTGGCCGATTTCTTTGACCTTTGAGGCCGTGAGTCAAACAGGCCTACGGAGTTTCGTTCCAATCAGCCTCCGTTAACCCGGTCTAATAAGTGCTCAAACTTCATCGACCAATGTTTTTTTGAGATACGCAAGTGTCCCTATAGACACTTGTGGCACTTTGGACCAAGTCCGTGCACAGTGATTTTCATGTTGATAGGACAAATTTGCGACACTGAGTGGTGTCATGAATCCGGTCCTGAACACCAGTTCGCGCCTCACCAGAGGTCGCCTTGCCATTCACATTACACAGACTGTTGCACCCTGGAAGGCCCCTGCTTCATCGGCTCTGCTCTGGTGGGCTCCAGCTCTGCCTGCTCCGCCCTAGTGGGCGTCTGCTCTGCCCTGGAGGGCTCTTGCTCGGTCTGCTCCACCCTGGTGGGCACCTGGTCTGTCTGTGCTGTTCTGGTGGCCCTCAGTCTCGCCTGTCCTGCCGGCTACACCCAAGTTCCCTGCTCTGCCAGTCTTGCCTTAGTCCCCAGGTCCACCACATGGACCTGGCCCTCCAACCCTCGCCTTGTCTCGCCCCTGCCCCACCGCTCCTTTGGATTGTTTGTCGTTTGGAACGTCTGGAAATCGCTCTTTGGGGAGGGGCTATGTCATGGATCTGGTCCTGAACACCAGTCCGCTCGCCACCAGAGGTTGCCTTGCCTTTCACATTACACAGACTGTTGCACCACACCCCGGACTACGTTTCCCATCATTCTTTGCGCCGATTACATGCACACAGCTGCATCCAATCAGAGACTCTATATAAGCCTTGGACTTCCTCATGCTATTCACCAAGTATTGTGTTTGTTGAGTATAGCACTCTCCTAGTGTTAGCATCTTTACGGAGCCATTCCCTAGTTCCCTGTGTTTTGTCTAGTTTTTCTGAGTTTTGTATTCTCGCCTGGTTATTTCTTTAGTCTGTTTCCCTGCCTACCCTGTGGATCTCTCGCATGTGTATTGGAATACCCTTTTGCCTAGCCCCCTGAATTACGTTCGCCGTTGATCGACTTACGCCTGTTTCACAGACTACTCTTATGTCTTGCTGTACCTGTCTGCCATTCGACTCCAAGCCTGTATATGACCATGTCTTTGCCTATGTTATTTAACTAAAGCTCTTATTTGGATCCGCCCACTTCACACTTCTGTCACTCCGTAACAAGTGGAAAGTTTAAAAAAAATTTTAATTATTGATTTTCACTCTCCAGAGAATCTTTCTGCACTGGTTTGGTTCCCATCTGCCGAAAAACCTAGGACTAGTTTGCAAAAGTAGGTTTTTCGAAAAATCCAAAACACCTGGAAATTTTGCTAGCCTCACGATCTAATGTGTTTTGTCTGGCGTGAACTAAGGATTCCAATCACATAAGACACTTGAGCCTGCGTCTGACGGTTTAGGAGTTATGAGCAATTTCATAGTTTTGATCGCTATAACGCCCCCGTCAGGCTGATTGGGGTGAGCCTTGGTCACATTGTCGGCGGTGTACTACATCCCTCCAAGTTTTAAGTCTCTACCACTTACGACTTAGTCTGCACGTTCAGTTTTACATGAAGATTGCTGATCCTTGGCCATTCTAACAATTACAATAGGGTTTCAGCGTTATGTGCTTGATTGACACAGAAGAGAAGTTGTTGAATAAAATCGATATTTTAAATATCCCATGGCAACAATGTTAAAGTAGCCCAATTCTAGGGGTAAAATGAATTTGTGTTCTGCAGATAAACAAAGGTCTTGGAACGAGATGAGAGTGAGTAATTAATGACAGAACTTAATTACAGAACTTTTAGGGTGAACTATCCCTTTAATGAGCCTAAGAGATACTTTCAAAACATAAAAAAAATAAAAATCTTACTGACCCCATACTTTTGAACAGGAGGGAACATCCTCTGCATTTTTCAAAACAAACAAGCACATTTATGCCCATGACGCACGACCAACGCATCCAACCCCATCATTTTCAAGCAAATCACAGATAAATAAGCAACTCCCCAAGATATGGACGGATTGTATTTCAATCTATTGTATACAGTGGCAATAAATCAACGGTTCAGCCTAGTCGCTGAGGTGATCTGCCCTGAGACACAAAACTCTGATTGCTGTTGGCAAAACCTATTTGATTTGCATAAACCTGAAATGATACATTTAGAAAGAGTCTTTGCACACTAGTTAATATTCATCCTTGCAGTAGCTAAAGCATGAATGAATTAGCAGCTGAAAAAAGGAACATTACAGACCAACAGAGATTTGCAATTAAGCTATTGGTGATGCAACGGGAACAGCAAATTAGGCATCAGACAAAATTCATGAATCATCACATACGAGTAGTGAGCAAACACACTTCTCTACCTATTATAATAAAGCTGACGCATGCATTTGAATAACAAGCATTAAAAGTATAAGCGGATTTGTGTTGTTCCCTTAGATTCACCACAGGTTTACAAAAGATTCATAGCAAAACAAACTACTGAGAAGATTTTGATGGTTACCCATGCTTTAGATGAGAAGTAACAACCTTCTGTTCTAAATCTCACTTCATCTCACACAACAGAGCGAACATTCAGTTTTGGGCCATGAGTCTGTAAACAGAAGCCAATTAGCTGTTACATCTCAAAACAAAGTGTCAAAAACAAATGTGTTGTGACTGCCTGAACTTGACTTTTACCACATAATGTCACTGTAATTAAAACTAACACTGTTGAAGGAGAGAATGTGTTTCCAAAAGCTCGTACAAAATTTCATACTTGGCACTGGAAAGTTAAAGAGACCTTAGAATAAAAGACATACAAAGTAAACTTTTCTTTTCTCTTGGAATATTACAACACTCTTTTATCAAAGATATCAAAAAAGTTTTTTTTTTAAACTCTTACACAAGTAGGAATGCATGGCTGAAGGAAAGAAATATTCTTTGGGTATCTGATACATTGCGGTTTCATTAGTAGCATAAGTAGTTTTTGAAAGCAATTCTACAAAGAACATTTTTTCAGGTGGTGACATAAACAGAGATATGACAACTGGGTTTCCAGCTTCTTGTTTTCATTACATAAACCTGTACTCTCATCCCACTTGCGTCTCCTGTCTAGACAGTGATTTAACTATAATAATATAAAAGATTTTAAAGAGCAAAGCACAGCCAGGAAAGAGAGAATTCAATTGTAAAGAAGCACCTTCAGAACGAACATTAAACCCACAAGATGCGTATCTTCAAAACGATGGCAATTCAAGTAAATCTCCTGAAAATACAAAACACCACTTAAATTAAAAACATAAAGGAGACAAAATCCATTTGAGCATAGAAAATACCAAACATTTTTCTAACGGGGCAAAAGAAGGTTTTTTATGCCACGAAACCAACTGCTGCTTTAGCATTTTCCTGTGTGTTCGCCCTAGGGTTCCTGTCACTCATCCGCCCCTTAGAGCCGGGTGGATCCTACGGCAGGGAGGGGTTATCAATGGCATAATCGGGGTCGCATGTGAAGGACACCGTGATGGCGTATCGCGTACCCCAAGTGACCTTCTCCACATGATGGAGGTTCTCAGAACCGGATGAGAAGAAAGACACTCGACCTGCAGGAGATGAAAGAAGATGGACTATGACAGAGAGAAAAAGGGGAAGTGACATGCTGAAAAACTGCATATGCAGTATGCTAACGTCAGCCTAAAATCGATCAACAATGTTCAGACTGTAAGAATACTTTTAAAAAAAAAAAAAAAAAAAAAAAGATTTTTCTACAGATTCTTTTGTTCTTCATGACTGATGGTTAAAAATCTAGCTGTATCTGAAGTTAAATGTTTGTGTTTACAGTTGTCGTATTTAACGCTGACCAGCACGCGGTAAATCTGAGTGCTGATGGAAAGTGGTTCCAAAGTATCTCTAAATACAAGTTGGTGCTGGGATAATTACATAAATGTCCTAATTTTACTTGGACTGCTGATTTCATGTGAAGAAGCAAGCCCTTTGCTAAATCTAAGATTTATGTAAATTACCACCATTATGTCTGCCTGGTACTGACCTTTGTAGACCATTCTTGATCGTGAAAGTTGTACTGAAACTGATTAAATGTTCATGTTTTTTTGAAAAACTGACTTTTAGAAGTGGAAACGCATGTGTAAAATTCTATGAATAAATGCTATGTTGGAAGTGCACTGCTGGTGGAATATCCATAATGCAACATAGATCCTTCAAGCTTGATGAAAGCTTGGGGAAATCGGAAGCGTTAGGCAAGGCAATGAAAACGGATGGAAGGGATTATGCGATACATGTTAAAGCAGAGAAAATGGCTAACAGAAATATGCTCTGTGCTTTAGGAGTGTCAACATAGTATGATTAAATGCACTAATCAACATACCAGTGCCATAGAAGAGCATTCAGTTTTTTGTATGTGTTGTTTATAAAAACAGGCTTATGGGGAAACTTTAAAATATGGCATACAAAGCTATTTTACATAAAGCCCCTATTTAAAAAAAAAAGATGAATAAATATTAAGACAATAAATTACATCTGTGCACATTGTAATACTGTTTACAGTAATCACCAGTTGAGTAAGGAACCAAAGTTCCTTAATAAAAAACGAAATGTGCTTGATATTACAATTGCAATTCATTAATTTATTGTTACCCATGTTCAAAGAAATATGTAAGCAGGCATGCAGTTACAACTAACAGATTGCTAAGACAATACAACAGGGATTTTTTAGGTCAACAAAAAATAATTAACTTGGAACATTAAAAAAATCCGTAATCATTCTTGCATGAAACACAGCAGGTTTTAATATTTTATTAATATTACATTAATTTAATATTACAACATTCTGGCAGTCTGATACAAAGGAATGACATTTTTTGAACCAGTTCTTTCCTCTGAATCAACAGAAAAATAAATTGCATACTTATGGTATTTTTAATGTATGTATTATTAAAAATATTTAAATATTTTTCTGGAAGTGAATAAAAAATTTAAATGATTGCGACTTTGTCTTTTTATTTCGACAGTTCTGACTTTATAACTTGCAATTGCAAACTTATATATCACAATTCTGAGGAAACAAAGTCAAAAATGTGAGATATAAACTCGTAGTTCTAAGAAAAAGTCAGAATTGCAAGATACAAAACCGCAATTGCAAGAAAAAAGTCAGAAGTGACAGTTTATATCTCACAATTCTGACTTTTTTCTCAGAACCGTTAGATATAAACTCGCAATTGCGAGAAATAAATCAGATTTGTGTGATAAAAACTTGCAATTGCAAGTTATATAGTCAGAATTGCGAGATTATAAAGTAACAATTCAGATTTTTTTTCTCAAAATTGTCTGATATAATCTCACGAATGTGAGAAATAAAGTCAGATTTGAGTGATAAACTTCTGACTTTTCTCGCAAATGTGAGTTTGTATCTCGCAATTCTGACTTTTTTCTCACGATTACAAGTTTATATCCCGCAATTTTTTTTTATATCCCGCAAAGTTTTTTTCTTATAATTCTGACTTAAAGTCAGAAAAAAGTCAGAATTGTGAGATATAAACTCACAATTTTGAGTTACAAAGTCCAATTTTCAGGAAAAAAAAAAAAAAAAAATCAGAAATGTGGGTTAATATCTTGCAATTCTTAAAATATTTCTCAGAATATCATGCAATTTGGAGAAGAAAGTCAGAATTGCAAGTTTATATCTCACAATTCTGACTTAATTTCTCAGAATTGCGAGTTTATATCTCACAATTCTGACTTTATAACTCGTAATTGTGTGTTTGTATCTCACAATTCTTAGAAAAAGTCAGAATTGCGAGATATAAACTCGCAGTTGTGAAATGCTGAAATAAAATTGTGAAATTTTTTTTTTTTTTTTTTGATCAGTGTTGGAAATGGGCTTCCATAGATCTGAGCTGTTAATGATATGTGGGAGCAGAACAGTGGCATCAAAATCATTTAGGACCATGATTACCAGTAACAATAAATAATAATAATAATAATAATAATAATAATAGTAACTAATCATATGACAATACATCTTTTCTGTCAATACAGGAAAATTTAAATATAACATAAAGTCTTAATATAAATTTAATATAAATATAAATTAATGGCATTTATCCACCTCATTATTGATTCTCAAAATAAATAATTTAGATTAATTGTTACAAATTATGTACATTTACTTTCTGATGGACTGATTATTGGGATATCAGCGGGAGAAAAAAACATATTTTTTAAACTAGATATTTTCAGCAAAAACATTCCTTTATAAAATGTTAGATTTCACAGTGACCCATGCAGGTTAAAGCTGGAGGAAATTATTAAAAGCCGCATGCTGCCTCCATGCTAATTAGCCAAGTCTAATTCTGTACACTTCAAGTGAAGATGCATAAGGAGACATTTGCTAAACAGGATATTTATGCAAATTACCTCCGTTGTGTCTGCCTCATTCTGGCCTCGTTGACCATTTTGATTGTGAACGTTCCATTGAATATTATTCAGATGTTACTGCACATCTGAGAAGATGACACATTAGGATCAGTATGGATGTGTAAATAAAGTACTGCGTTGCGTTGCTGGAGTAAAGTGTCTAATGCCATAAAACCTGCAAGATGAAAGAATGCCTAAAGGACATCTGGAGTATTAGGGCTGGGAAATTTTAAATCCTGATTACAGTGTTTGCATGGAAATTAGGAGAGGGCTGATATCATGCAAGAGAGAAACTAGCTAAAAAAGACCATCAGGTTCAATGGTTTAGAAATTTAACAAATCGACAAACTAAGCGTGAAAGGCTCAGAGAAGAGCACAGGGTTTGCCAGCATGTTGTCATGTAACTTGATTCACTGCGAAACAATAAAATGGCTATTAATTTAGAGTTTCTAATGATGTGATTTAATAGTGTTTCCATGGAAAGGAGTTTAATCAGGAGTGAAAAGAATGTTTAGAGTGGAAACAAATTAACAGAAAAAAGCAGCATATGATCTAGTCTATGAATCAACATGCTTATAAAACATAACGATTGGTAGATGGACCCCAAGTGGTGCTGACTAGACTATAAGTGCTCTTTTTGCAAGACATTTTTAATTTTTTTTTTTTTTTTTATGTTTTAAGTTTTTATTGAAATTTGATCCATGACATAGATTCTCAATTGACCGTGTGACCGAGAACTGCATTTAAGTTCTAATTCTGCAAGAATGATTCTTTAGGGTCTTAATGAGAAGTCTTAACATACTTTGGTTAAAATTTCTCAGTGGTAGTGTAAAAAAGAAGCACTTTTGTACCTTGTCATAATCAGCCCTTTTTAGAGCGAGCCATTCTGTCGCAAAGAGGGGCTGCTCTCTCTCTTTTTTTTTAAAGATTTATTTTTGCCATTTTTATGCCTTTATTTAGACAGGACAGTGTAGTTAGACAGGAAGCAAACTGGGAGAGAGAAAAGGGGGTGGGATTGGGAAGGTCCACAAGCTGGGATTCGAACTCGGGACGCCCGCAGCGCAACGACGCTATATGTCGACACGCTAACCACAAGGCTATTGGCGCCGACCTGCCCCTCTCTTCTGTGGGGTGATGAGACGTAATGTTTACTTTAGCCACAAAACTTGCTAACTACCACATTATTAAGAAAGGCAATTTGCAAAGATGCATAAAAATACCCTTATACTTTGCACCAACATAAACGCATTTATGTAGATCGCTGGGCACATTTCCTTCAAAAACTACAGTAACGTTAATCCTCTGCATCTTCAGCGGCTCAGATGTTGTAAATTGTAATTACAACTGCTATGTTCATTATTATATCCAACAACAAAACACCTCAATCGCTCAATCGGAGACATTCTTGTCTTTCCCTGCGCCGGAGTCGACACAATGGCGGTTGGACTGTTCTCAGCTCACTCAGCTCAGTCAGGGCGGGTCTAAGGTAAGACAGTCATGTCAATCAACTATCGTGGGAGCGGCCTTGGTCGGTGTGACGCCACACAGACAAGAAGCTGAGAATGGCCTCATTTGAAAAAGGGAATATTACTTATAAAGATTAAAAAAATACCACTGGGTGGATTTTTAATCATTATAGGGTGGTTGTGTACACACACTGCCAACACACATTTATGTTCAAACAAAGTAAAATTAAGTTTTGCATCTGATGACTCTTTTAACAACACAAATCGAAAAAATATGTAACACTTAAATACGAAAAAGTACTATGGAAGACAGTGGGGACCATTAACACACATGCTTTGGTCGAATACAAAGAAATTCATAACAACTTGTGGGTGAATGATGACTCCACTGTAATTTTTAGGTGAACTATCACTTTAACAAGTAAGCTAGTTTGGCCTCGGCATAAATTAGTGTTGTGCAAGGTTGGAAATTGCCACAAAAATTAATGAGCAATAGTCTTACTTGCATATTTTAAGGGGGAGGAAACAGGCCACTATAAGAAAAACTAAAGCAAGTCAATGCAACTCAATATAACTCAATATAATTTAGGAATGAAATTCCTGATTTAGTCTGTTGACTCTAGAACATGCATAATAAAAAAATGTCATTGATACTTAATCATGACAGGCCTACTATTTGGATAAAGTTTAAATAATGGTTAAATGCAAACATTTTACATAAGAGAAACCCTTTAAATGCATGCCGTAAAGACAAAGATGTATTTCACAACTTCAAGGTCTCCAGCTTTCAAAAAGTGCCCTCATACATATTTGCATATCAAATGTATTCGTCTGCTATTACAAAAATGAACACAGCCAAAAATGCAGGCTTTTGTTTTTCCACCTGACAATAAAAACGCACCTGTCACCTCCTTTAAACTCCTCAGCTGGTTCTAAATGTATGAGGCGCTTGCTGGGCTAAGAGCATGTTGCAACTCTGTGACTCTCAAATCAGGAGATGCAGCTGTGATCCCAGTGGATTCATCCAGCGCCAGGCGTCAATTTTCCCAGTGCGACAAAACTAAAGTGCTTTTTTCCCCCCGATCTAATCTTCTAACATATCACGTCATCTTTCGCACTCTTCTTATGTCTGTACAGACCCCCTCCCCTTTCTCATCTCACCTCTGTCCTCCTCTCTTGTGTTTAGCTCTGTGTGTCTCAACAGGCCAATATCTCTCCTGCTTGCATCCATCATGAAAGAGGGAGGTTGATTGTCAGTCTAGTTATAATTACAGCCTGTTCGACAGAGTTATCCATCAGACTAATAATTACCTCAGCGAAGATCAGGGCTCATCAGCCACACCTGATGGATAATCAACACACCGACAGAGCGCAATGCTTCTGCCACCCAGTGAACAGGAACACGTTCCAGCTGCTACATCCAACACAATGTATCCTAATTCATTTAAAACTGGAAACAGACATTCAAAACTCATCACGCTAGCTGGAGACGGGGCACGACGGGAGGGAGAAATCCAGAGCTGCAAACATTGGGGTCTGATGAATTATGCATTATGGGTATTTTAAGCCGAGAAGTGACACTGATGCTTAAAAAAGCTAAACAAAATAACATATAACAAGAAAAAATGCTACTTCACCTTTAAATCCTTCAATAACACACACATATATTATTTCATATATATACGGATCGATACATAAATATTTTTCTATCGATCCCAATATATGAAGTAATACATATACACACGCACACATAATATTTTATACATATATGGTTCGATAGATAAATATTTATATCTATACATATACGTGCAAAAGTATATTTTTAAATGCAGACACCTGCCATCACCTGCCATAATTCTTTATTGGGCTCGGAGTGCTCTGTGTGATCAAAAGTCACGCTACGTGGCAAAACACCTCTCAACGCGTGGGCGAAGATTTTAAAAGAAAGGAGCCTGACAGTTTCTATCATCATTGTGTGACGCCACTTTATCCGAGTGCACCTTAACCGAGTTGGAAAATAGCAGACATTATCCACTCAAAAGTGACAGATCCTAATAAAGAGCTGAAAGGTAAATGAATTCACATGCACGAGGCAGCTTCTCCATGCAGACCAAATAATCAGGCAGCTATTCACGGATCACGTCATCATGGGGACATTATCAAAATGCCAGGCGGAGGAAACAAAACAATTATTCCATGCAGCAGGTATGTAAAACAAGCCATAAAGAGCGTGTGGAGTGCGGCTGTAAAAGGTGCGACACAGGAAAGAGTCTTAACGAAATCCCATGTTACTGCATGGCGATATACAAATAAAAAGGTGATAGTTAATGCTAATGCTTTCACACTTCAATGCAACCGCTGAGCCATTTCTTTAAATTGGCTCTAGTGTGCGAAAGAACCTCAGTGGTGCCGATTACTAACCTCGTAAAGTTTATACATATTACTTGCAATGTATCTTCATGACAGATTAACTGGTTTTAGTACTTATTACTTGTCGTCTTAATACAGGAGGACGCTTTAAAGGATTAGTTCACTTCCAGAACAAAAATTCCCTGATAATTTACTCACCCCTATGTCATCCAAGATGTTCATGTCTTTTTAAAATAAGGTTTTTGAGGAAAACATTCCAGGATTTTTCTCCATATAGTTGATCTCAATGGGAGCCAATGGGTTCAAGGTCCAAAGGAACAAGGGTCTTTTCTAGCAAAACAATGGGTAATTTTTAAAGAAAAAATTAAATTTCTATACTTTTTAACCACAAATGCTCATCTCGCACTAGCCCAACCTCACGCATTATGTAGTGACGTTGGAAAGGTCATGTGCGACGTGAAGTACCGACCCAGTGTTTACAAAGCAAACGTGCAAAAAAAAAATCAAACGGCGTTTACATTTTTTTTTTAAAAAGTATGATTTTGAAGTTGGAGGAGAAAATCAGATGGAGTTTTTCACCCTACCCTGCCTTTTTGTACCGAAGTACACAGATGAAGAGCTAATCATGTGTGACTTTTCCTACGCGATTACATAATGCGTCAAGTCGCACATGCGCATTGCAGAGCTATTGCAAAACGTGTATTTGTGGTTAAAAAATATATACATTTTCTTTTTTTTTGGAAAATGGCAGATCATTCCAACCCTTATTCCTCGGCTGGGATCGTGTAGAGCCCTTTGAAGCTGCATAGAAACTGCAATTTTAACCTTCAATCTGCATATGGAGAAAAATCCTGAAATGTTTTCCTCAAAAACCTTAATTTCCTTTTGACTGAAGAAAGAAAGACATTACATTCTTGATGACATTGGGGTGAGTAAATTATCAGGAAATTTTAATTCTGAAAGTGAACTATTCCTTTAAGATGCGGTTTTCCTTCCCAACAGAATTCAGAGATTGGAAACTTTACACAAATGACACAAAACAATCAATCATTCATTCTAGTTTGCATATTATTTTCCGCATTAGGCACAGGTACCAGGCAGAGCATGACTGATCTTAATTTAAGCAGACATAACACCATGTCTTGCAAGAGGTCATCTGAATACTCAGTAGCATCGGAATGAATAAAACTGCCAGTGGGTATTAGGTGTAAATCCAATAAGGTTTTATTTTAAGCATTTTCGCACATAT
>JAHKKF010516678.1:4545-17200 GCA_019740295.1 Labeo calbasu | reverse complement strand
TTCAGTCCAGATTAGCAAAACCAACAGACGCCGAGAGCGGCGTCAAGAGAAAAGTCAAAGCAGAAATGCAGTGCCAAGGGTGTGTCGTGGACCTCGAGGATCGATGGAAGATCAAACAAGCATTCACCCAAACACAAAAAGGAGAAATAATTGGAACGTCCATTTTGATTGCATGCGGTGTTGCCGGCCACTGCATTGTGGATCAAGTTGCAACACAGTTCTTATCAACAACAGACGCACATCTGAAAATCCAGGCTGAGAAGGAGCGTTTTAGGACACTGGCTGAAGATGAGCACTATATTCTGTTGAGCTGAGGAGTGAATCGCAGTCGACTGAGGGATTTACTTCTATTCCCTGTGAGATGATGAGTGTGTGTGTACCTGCAATAGTGTTTTACCACATAATTCTGGCCAAAGTCCTGCAGTTTTGAGATCTCCAGAGAGAAGGTCTCCAGAGAAGAAACAATTAACTCCGTAATACAGGCCTGCACTTCTTAATATTGTGCTTGACCCTTTGTTCACTCTTCTTTGCATTTTCAAGCACCTAATCATAACTTTTGTTAAAAGGAACAACCAGGAATATTGGATTTAAAGAAAGACACAGTTTGTTCATTTAATTTGCTAACCTTAAATGCACAGTGGAGATCAAAATTAGAGACATCCTATTATTTCCTAAATGTCAAGGTCACTGCTTAGACCTGTTTGAAATTTTCTAACAGGAGTAGAATTAGAGTGATTAATATTCATGAAACCAGCAGATCATTAATCCTTACTGCGTTTTATATTGTTCTTAGTATTATTATTTTTAAAGAAACACTAAATGACAAACAATCTCTTAAGCACCACCACCAGTCCTGAGTTCAGTCAACATGACAAATATGTATTCGTACATGGTTATTCTAATTACTAAAGTTCTAACTGATTCTATTGCCAAGGTGTCCGGTTGATAGTATTTACAATAATTTACTAAATTTAATAGGTGTCTTTCACATTAACCATTAAACTTCCACAGCAACATTAAAATTGTGTAGATTAGTGTACAATGTTTTATAATAATAATAATTTATTATATTTAGTGTCCATTTCATTTATTTTACATATTTAATATTTTTTATTTTTTAATGAGTTACTAACTCAGTTACTAATTGTGAGAATTAACTAGTAACTATAACTAATTACATTTTTTAAAGTAACATGCCCAACACTGCTAACAGATACCTCCAGGTTTGCTTTAAGGTGCTAATTTTCTTAATTATATCCTTATTTAACTGGCAGAATTTCTCAAATTTTCACTGAGATTTCTGGATGGTCGGCTGCTCTGAAACCCTGCGACAGGATGTTGTCCAGATGAAGGCCAAAGGGACGACCCTTTAAGCCATTTCAAGAGAAGTTGGTCATTCCATATCTGTGATTTTTTTTTTGAATATTGCAGGTTTACGATGACACTAAAGTTCCCAAGAAAGGCTGTTCGTCCACGTAAGATGATAACATAATGCAGAGACTCAATGGGGAATCGGTTCAGCACTGCAGCCGGAATTGCTTGTCAGCGCTGAACAGCGTAAGGTTCTGTCTTGATATGTTTAGGTGAAGATGGACTGAAAGTTGGACTCAAGATGGACTCAAATCCTCTCATCAGCATAAAGAATCAAAAGGCTAAGCTCACCTTTGCTGAGCAGCATGCTGTGTGGAGAGACCAAAACTGGTCCAAAGTTCAATTCAGTGATGAGAGCGAGGAAAGAATGAAGCCCAAGTGCATAAAGAAGGCAGTGAATGGTGGAGGGAAAGTGTCATGGTTTGAGGGATGACTTCTGCAGCAGGAATTGGACCTCTTATACAAATACATGGCGGGTGGATGTAAATGTTTATTAGATCCTCCTTCAGCAACATGCAGTTCCTTTCCTGCAAGCATCTTCCAATCAGCCTTCGACAAAGTTATGGCTAAGAAACCCACTACAATTACCAAACTGTGGAAGAGAGTGGAAGACCAAGATCACACCAGCAGTGTGAGAAACTAGTGATTTCCTGCAGCCGCAGATGTGCTGAAGTCATTCAAAGCAAGGGCCTCTACACTTCCTACTAATTTCTGACAGCTGTAACCCTCCAACATGTTAGTTGTAATCTTTCCTGCTACAGTGCTTACTGTCCTCTAATTTTCCACAAAATCAGTGTTTTTGCTGAAATGCCTTGGTTATTTTGTCAAAAAGTGGAATACCTACAGCTAATATTCCTTTAAATTTGAGTGCCTGTTTATTTACTGTTCTCTAATTTTGATCTCCACTGTATTCGTAAATACTCTTGACTTATTGCCCTGCGTTGTTGGATCATGCAATCGTAGTGCTGCTCTCTGTGATGGCAAAAGCTGATGACATCAGCACAATGGTTAAATGATGGTTACTTCAGTCCATCGACCCACGAATCCCCCTTAGGGGTATCATGGGACCACAGGCTAATAAATTCCTATAGACTTCTACTATAATCTTGTGCTAATTATGGTGTTTCACTATGAACAACCAATAATCTTTATGATCATTCATTTTTTATGAACCTGGAGGGAATTCTTTATAAACTGTATCTGAATATAAAATAAAGAGCTAATACAGCTTTTTTTTTTAAATGCAATATAATTGTCACACTAAGAAATGAGCATTTCTACACTGTAGCTCAATATTACTGCATCTCTGAGAGGAAGGAGACTGTTTTATTTTATTTATGCATTTGTTTGGTTATTTATTTATTTAGCGTTTCATTTTCAAGATGAGGCAGTCTTGCCGACACTTACGTCTGGGGTAACAAAATTTGACAGAGATGCAAATTAGCAAGTCTCTCAGCAGCATCTGTCCCTGTAGACCATGGGGAAGTGATGTCATCATTCACTCCCCAATGAAAACACAAGCGGGTTGCTTTTGGAATGGTTCATCCAAACAACTTTCAAGAAAACTTTTTTCTTTAAGTCATTAGGGTTATTTCAGATAAACAGTTCACCGCACTGCCAGGTGCATGCTGATTAGAAATGCAGTTTAATATGCCAAAATATATCAGTATGGTCACAGTTTTCAAAGCAAGGCTCTGCAGTTGTTGTACTCCAACTGACAATACAGCTTAATACTCATTGGCTTAGAGAGCCTTTGTTCTTAATTCTAAAATTAACTGTCATATCACGTACAGTATATAGTCTTGCAAAATACCAGATTTTGAGGAAATAATGATTGGAACACTAGATTACTTGTTCATTAATATACACCACCAGTCAAAAGTTTTTAATGTTTTTTAAAGAATTCTCTTCTGCTCACCAAGCCTGCATTTATATTAAATTGATCAAACTGATGTTTTTTTGAGCAGCAAATCAGAATATTATAATGATTTCTAAAGGATCTTGTGACTGGAGTAATGATGCGAAAAATTCAGCTTCGAAGTCACAGGAATAAATTACATTTGAAAATATATTCAAATAGAAAACAGTTATTTTAAATAGTAAAAATATTTCAAAATTTTACTGTTTTTGCTGTACTTTGAATCAAATCAAATGCAGGCTTGGTGACCAGAAGAGACTTCTTTAAAAAAAAGAAAATTAAAAATCTAACTGTTCAAAAATGTTTCACTGGTAGTGTATCTATCTATTATGAGAAGTGGAAATATTGTCCAACATGTTTGGTTCCTCGTCTGAATGCAAACACCTTCTCAGTGCAAGTTTCTTAACATCTGCTAATACATATGCATATGGCTTTTGAAGATGAAGACAAAGAAAAAAAATCTTTATATCATGCTTTGCATTGTACAAGACGCCTAAAATTTTTAAACAATGATCACACTCGTAGATCGTAAAGACACAAACTTTTTGATAAACCTACGTGGGGAAAAAAGTAGGATAGTCAGTCCTCTGAAAAAAAAAGGTCTTTGTGCAATATTTGCTACTTTTTTGTGTTCCTTAAAGTCATTTGACAAAACGTTGGCAGGTTTAGCACGTACCACTTTTTTATCGGTTCACAAAAACTTTTTGTTCTGCTTTCATTCAGCCCAAACACTCAATTATTAATACCTCTCTGTTTTCAGGTATATCAAAGTTTCTGCCAAATGTTTCACCACTTTTCACTTCCTTTGAAACTTATACAATACATTATGTATTTCATGAAAGACTTCATGTTGTAAAAGCGTATGGATTCATCAAACTCTTCCATGTTTGCAATCTTGTAAGTCACAGGTGTAAAGCAGTTACCTGTAAAAGCCGGGAGGTGGGTTTGGGATAAGAAAGCTTTTTTCCAGATCTCGAAGGACATCGTTGAGCATGCGTACGTGAGCGGGATCTCTCTCTTTGGGGTCATTGGCAGGACGCATGACCTCAGATTGAAAGAAGGCTGAGTTGTCCCTCAAAGATGCAGCCACATTCAGCAGGTCCGGCCGCCTCAGTGGGTCATCTGAAATAAAAAAAAATCTTTTCGTTAACAGCAATAACCTTGATTTGATGACTTTCATTTTTGACCTTAAATGGATAGTTCACACTAAAATGACAATTCTGACTGTAGTTACTCACCCATTCATGTCATTCCAAATCCATAAGACCTTTGTTCATCTTTGGAACACAAATTAAGATATTTTTTTATGAAATCCAAAAGCTTTCTGACCCTGCATAAACAGCTTTGCAACTTGTTCAAGTCCCCAGAAAGGTGGCAAGGACATCAATAAAATCTATCTATGTCTCTATGACATCAGTGGTTCAACCTTATATTATAAAGCTACGAGAATAATTTTTGTGCGCAAAAGAAAACAAAAATGACAACTGAGGGTAAGTAATTGAAGGAGAAGTTCACTTCCAGAACAAAAATTTACAGATAATTTACTCACCCCCTTAAGAAATTATGTTTCTTGAGGAAAAAAATTCAGGAATTATCTCCATATAATGGACTTCTATGGTGTTCCCAAGTTTGAACTTCCAAAATGCAGTTTAAATGCAGCTTCAAATAGCTCTAAATGATCCCAGCCAAGGAAGAAGGGTCTTATCTAGCAAAACGATCGGTCATTTTCAAAACAAATTGACAATTTATATCATTTAACCTGAAACGCTCGTCTTGTCTAGGTCTGCGTGAACTTTGTTTTTTGTTCAATGCTTTCAAGACAGTTAGGGTGTGTCAAAAAACTCCCATCTCGTTTTCTTCCCCAACTTCAAAATCGTCCTACATTGCTGCAGATGTACCAACCCAGTGTTTACAAAGTGAACATACAAAGAAGATAAAATGCCCTTTACAAAAAAAAAGGTAAAACAGCGATGCAGGACAATTCTGACTTTGAAGAAGAAAACAAGATGGGAATTTTTCGACATACCCTAACTGTGTTGACTCCGATTACACAGACTACACATGCGCATCGCAGAGACGAGACAAGATGAGCATTTGAGGTTTAAAAAGTACATCAACTGTCAATTTGTCTCAAAAATGACAGATCGTTTCGCTAGATAAGACACTTCTTCCTCAGCTGGGATCATTTAGAGCCCTTTGAAGCTGCATTTAAACTACATTTTGGAAGTTCAAACTTGGGGGCACTACTGAAGTCCACTATATGAAGAAAATACCTGAAATGTTTTCCCTCAAGAAACATAATTTCTTACTGACTGAAGAAAGAAAGACATGAACATCTTAGATGATAAAGGGGGTGAGTAAATTATCTGTAAATTTTTGTTCTGGAAGTGGAATTCTCCTTTAATGACAGAATTTTCATTTTTTGGGTGAACTATCTCTTTAACATTAAGTTTGGCACAATTGCTCCAGGCATTGTGCATCATAATTCTTGTCATTTTTAGGTAGCATAACACAGATGGCCAAATTGGGCTTAATGCACTGGAGTCGCTATTAACCACACCTACCTGTCACTCAAAGCAGCTTTTATCTAATTTCACTTCATCCTCATGGCCCTAATCGTCTCAGACGCACCCCTCGGCTCTGCACTCGGCTTCACTTGTTGTTAGCGGCAACTGTTTTGACAGCTTAAGTGCAACCCTCAAAACTCCAGCAGAGCACTGGCCCTCAAAATTAAACAGCATAGTATTTAACACCAAATCTGTGAGCTAAATAAAGATGCAACCCTGGCATACCTCCAACTGCCCGGAAACAAAAGCTAACAAATAAGTCAATTTATCCACTTTAACAAGGTATGTGTTAAAAAATGTGTTGTGACTACAAATATAGTATATAGTGTCAGTACAGCATGACTTATAAACACTCAATTGTTGGTGATCATTTGTTTTAGGGCTTGAATTCAAAAGAACACATTTAAAAATTTCTGCTGTCTTTCAACTTGCTTACTCAAGCATGCATCTGTCATGTGTTGTGCAGGAGCTGTTAAGAACTGTACAACCTCTCAAAGATAATGCCAGGCCTGTGACGGGTGGGTGTGCATTTTAACAGGCTAGTTGTCACCATTTTGCTAAGTTAAAGATTGTTTCACACATATTCACACAGGAGAGGCTTTCACTAAAATCCAAATTTTGTTAAAACAGTTATTGCTGCAAAAGGTGGCTAAACCAAATATTAATATGCTGACTACTTATGCAAGCAAGTAGTTTTTTTTTCCTAAAAATATTTTCTAACAAAAACACAATGTCACATTGCAGTATCTGATTTTGAGCTTTTAGTGTTTTCAAACAAAATATCCATCGAAATGAAATTTTAGATAATTTCATTTCATAATATGAGAGAATTGGTCAGGGGTCTGAATATGTTTGTAAGGCACTGTATAGATAGATAGATAAAATCTACATGCAGTAAAATGTAATATTTATGACTAAATTCTACTAATTAATAATGTCAAATTAAAAGTTTTACTTAAAAGTACAGTTAATATATTTTATATTTATATTTCTGATTTAATTACAAAATTGTAAATGTGTAACTACATATATTTTTAAACACATGATGTGAAGTTACAAAAGAAATGACATTGAAGTATATTTTAGTATACGAGAAATGCTTAGAATTATGAAATTATATTAAAATATGTACTTGAGTGTTAAAAAGCACTCTTAAGTATCTCTTAATGCTTTTATAATAAAACATTTAATGTAATACGTTATTTAATTTTAAATAACATTTAAAATATTTGGTATATTTACACATGTATATTTGTATATTTCTGTGTATTTTTATACACGGGTATATTTGTAGCCATAGCCAAAAAATACATTGTATGGGTCAAAATTTTAGATTTTTCTTTTATGCTAAAAATCATTCGAATATTAAGTAAAGATCATGTTCCGTGAAGATATTTTGCATATTTCCCACCATAAATATATCAAAATTTAAGTTTTGATTAATAATATGCATTATTAAGAACTTCAACTGGACAACTTTAAAGGTGATTTTCTCAATATTCACCCTCAGATTCCAGATATTATATATATATAGTGTACTAAAGTGTTGTAAAGTTTTCCACAAGGATAAAAATACAGAACACCAGTAATTTTTGTAGCAATAATTTTCAATACTGAATTAAACAAATTTCCTTCCATATTACCAACTTTTTCTGCCTTGTCTGTCATCGCAGCGTTTCTTTTTTTCTTTCTTTCACTGAGCTTGATGTGATACTGCTTTAGAATGTGGTTACAACAAGGTATCTTAATTCATATCTTAAATAAACTTCAACAATGGATCAATCTGTTAAATCAAATTCTAGAAAATCAAATTCCACACGGTTTTCACAAAGTTTCAAATCTGACTCAACAATGATGATTTAAAGTGTAATTTCCACCAGGCACTTCTAGCAGCTCAAATCCCAACTTCGCTTGCAGCCCCCAAAAATGGCTTAACACCCCCTGAGTGCTAGGTATCATCGGAGAATATACGCTTATTTTGATTCTTTGGAAGATATGCAAAACTTTTAAGTAAACAGAGAGAAAAAAAAGTTTATACAAACTTCAACACACACTGTCTCCTTCTTTCTGTCTCTCTCTCTACAGAATAAAAAGTACTTTCTGCAGTAGTATTGCTGTAACTCATCACTCACTGTAACACAGACAGCAGACCCAGTGAAACTGTCACAAACCAGAAGTTTACAATTTCACAATCGACGAAAAACTAGCATATCACATGCATATCAATCCTATGTTCCTCTGCATGTTTGTGCCAAGGACTTCAGACAAGAGAGGTGTAGGAAAGGAACTACAGTAATATCATACCAGACTACAAGAGTATAAAATGAACACGTTTGATATAACATTATTTGATATAATGTCAATATCTATAAATTTCTGTGTGTGCACATACTACAAACACGTTTCTTTTGTGCCTGTTTACAAACAGCTAGACAAAGTACACAGGAATGGATGTGAAGGCAGTGTTCTCAAGATTCATTTTTTAAAAGTTTGACTATGTATTGACACACTTTAGAATCGCAATGCTTGTGGCAAAAGCTTAAAACAACAGTGTGAGACATGATGCAACACACCAAAAGACGTGTCTGTATGGCAGTAGCAGTGGGGATTTAAACGAGATAAACTCAAAGGCAACTTTTTCAGAAAGGATTTTACTGTGCAAACCATTGAACGGCTGAAGCACAGCAGGCTGTCAGCTAATTGGGGATTTGCTGAAAACTGACTCACCATTAGGCTGTCCACTAGCTAGATGTAGATGAGTTTGTTTCTTTATCAGAACAGATTTGAAGAAACGTAGCATTAGAAGAATGAGTGTTCAAATAGCTGATAAAAACACTACATAAATCCACAAGTAATCCACAAGACTCCAATCTATGGATGTTTGTGAAATGTCTGTATGAAACAAATCCATTATTAAGGTCTTTTAACTTCAAACCTTCGTTTCTGACCAAAATCAAAAAATCAAAACAATATTAATGGATTACAGACTCAGGTATTTAAGCCGAAAACAATGATTTGAAGTTAAAGTTGTCTTGATGGTAGATTTGTTACTTACAAATACACAGCGTTTCTCTTCAAGACATTAATTGATGAACTGGAGTTGTGTTGATTACTTGTGGATTACTGTGATGTTTTTATCAGCTGTTTGAACGTTCTGACGGCACCTATTTATTGCAGTGGATCCGTTTGTGAGCAAATGGTTTAATGCTATTTCCAAAAAATCTGTATTAAAGGGGTCCTATTATGCTCTATTTCAAAGTCTTGATTTTGTTGTAGGGGTGTACTAGAAAATGCTCTCAATGTTGGTGGTTCGAAAAATGCATTATTTTTCACATAATTTACATTATTACAATACCTTTCTCCCAGCCTGGCACTAAAGGCTCGATGAGTTACGGGTTTAATGAAGGCCCGCCTTCAAAAAAAAGGAAATGTGTTGTGATTGGTTAGCTCTCCCAGTGTGTTGTGATTGGCGAACAGCTTAGACGGTGTTTCAGTACTGCCACGCCCCTTGTCAAAGCAGTTAGCGCAAGCTAGATTAATAGTGAATCTTACGTCTTAAATATGGATATTTTTCTTACAAAAACGATTTGCTACAGGAGACCCCCGGGAGCCGTGTAAGGCACTATTTATTGTGGATGGATGCACTTTATTAGACCCTGATTGCATTTGAATGAAAGAAGCTAGTCATATACACCTAGGCCGCATGGAGGGTGAGTAAATAATACGCTAGAGTAATGTTGAGTCTTATCCTCAACCTGCGAGATTGCTGATACATGATATTATCATGCTAATTTTTTTTTGGCAAGCGGAGTAGATCGCGGCTTCGGCATGTGTTTTGATCCCCTGCGCTGCACACGTCTATGGCGCGTTCCTGCTCTGAAGCGGCCACTCTAGTCAATGCTTGTGTTTACACCCACTGCGCTGCGGTTCGTTGAAGCAGCTCTCCACGCTGCATCACTAAAATTAGGCTAATCCCCCACCTCGTCACTACCCACACCCCAACAATTCGAATTTCCAAAGGCAAGATTTAATTTAATAATATTCTAATGGACCATGTTGTGACATCATCGCATGCGGAAAACAAACGCTATAGTCCAAAGAAGCCGTTCGTTGTAGATTTTTTAAAAACTAAATATCTCCCTTTGGAGTGGACTTTGAGATTTGTAACTCTGTAGATCTTTTTTGATGCCCAAAGATACACACCACACACTGACTAAAATTCAAAAAGTGAAAAAGCATACACTGTAAAAAAACAAAAAACACAATTTGTTGAGTCAGCTTAAAATATTTTGTTACCCTACTGCCTTAAAATTTTAAGTTCAGTCAACTCAAATAAGTTTAGTCAACTTGAAATGTTAAGTTGTACTAAGTGAGAACTTAGATATTTGTGTTTGTTCATCTTAAAAGCTGGGTAAGTAACCCAGCTGCCTTAAAATTTTAAGTTAAAACAACCGAAATATCCAAGTTGTCACTTAGTACAACTTAACATTTCAAGTCAAATAAACTTTTTTTGAGTTGACTGAACTTAAAATTTTAAGGCAGCTAGGTAACAAATTGTTTTTTACAGTGTAATCGCACGCTTTTAAATAGAAAGTTTTTGTGATTTCTGAGGATAGAATGGGTAATTACAACCATTTATATCTGGAATCAGAAAGCATCTTTATATCCCATGGACTATTTTAATAATGTTCTTACTATATTTCTTGGCCTTGAACGTGTCAGTTGCATTGCTGTCTATGCACACTGTTAAAAAAAAAAAAAAAAAAAAAAAAAAGATGTTTCAACTTAAAAAAGCAAGTGTTCGTGCTGCCTTCAAATGTTAAGTTTACTCAACTCAAATATCCACGTTTTCATGTAGTACAACTTAACATTTCATGTTGACTAATCTTCAAATTTTAAGGCAGCATGAACACTTAAGTTGAAACAACTTTTTTAAGTTGTTTTTTACAGTGCAGGGTTAGAATGCTCTCGGATTAAATTAAATCAAAAACATCGTAATTTCTGTTCTCACGGGTTTGGAACGACATGAGAATGAGTAATTAATGACAGAATTTTCATTTTTGGATGAACTATCCCTTTCACTGCAAATGATCAGATCCCTGCTTTTGTTTATCATGTACTGTATTAGACATCCAACATGATATCCAGCAACTTCTAATTTAAAGTTATATCAAAGCAACAAAAAATATAACAAACAGCGCAATTAGACTAATTGTTGTTTAGTGGAGTGAAATAACTCCAGATGATATTTGAACAATGTCTGTGACTGTTTGTGTATTGCAGCATTTCTGCATTTTATGATGAACAGAAGGAGATGCAGCTCCTCTGCTACGCAGTTAATTTTTTTCACTTCAAAGCTTATGAAACACATTATTTTCCATTTTAAAGCCAAAGAAAGCTGCTCTGATCAAACTATAATACTTTGATAGTTACACATTTAAAAAAAATACTGTACAAATGTTAGTGACTTTTTTAAGTGGATTGTTGTTGCTTTTTTAGAAGATTGTAGCTTAACTTTGTAGTGGCAACCACAGTTTTACTGCCCTATAAAGTTATCTTCCAGCGAGAGTAAGTAACTTGTATGATTTCAGATGTCTGGCAGTCTTCATTCTTCACTCTGCTGAGTCACTCTAAAATAATCTGAACATCAATGAGCTGTCTGAATCTGAAGGGAACAAAAGATCTCAAAGGTTTCAATTAGCTATGACTCTTTGATCTCACTCGATTCATTATATCTCATGAATACTGTCATTTCATGTCTCTGAAACTCCTACCATAACACAGCATGAGAAGAGAGAGAGAATGTCCCAACCACCAAACATCCATCATCTACTTGCTCCTATCTCTATACATGTGTATACACTATAAAAATAAACCACAGTGCTGTTTGTACTGAAATTGTTGTTGTTGTTATTATTATTTATGTGGACACCTAGTAGGTAATAAAATTGGTCAACAAGTGTCCAGACTTGGATACCTGGAAATAGGTCAAATATAAGACTTTTAATCATTTGATTGTTTAAACTCTTTTTGTCATTGCATATTTCCTATATTTGAATTAGTATTAGTTTATTTGTAGTAGTTTATATATTGTTATTACTATAATTGTAAAAATAAGGAAAATTTTACTTTAATTTGGTGTCATTAAGATTTATTAATGTTTTTAAAGTTTCTAATCCTTACAAAGACTGTATTTATTTGATCTAAAATACAGTACAAACATTAATATTGTGAAATATTACAAAAAATATATATTTTAAGATATTTTAGCTAAATTTCAGCATCATTACCTTTAGAAATCATTCTAATATGCTGATTTGGTGCTAAAGAAACAGTTCTTATTATTACCAATGTTAATGTTAACAGCTGTGTTGCTATATATATGATGCTCTAGAAGGAAACACAATGCATTAAGAGCCGGGGGTGAAAACATTTTGAATTTTAAGATCAAGGTAAATTGTGCTTAATTTGTCTTCCTGGAAACATGCAAATATCTTCTGTTGCTTCCAGTACTAAATGGATAAAATATATATGTGACCCTGGATCACAAAACCAGTCATAAGGGTCAATTTTTCTAAATTGAGATTTATACATCATCTGAACGCTGAATAAAAAAGCTTTCCATTAATGTATGGTTTGTTAGGATAGGTAATATTTGGTCAACTATTTGAAAATCTGGAATCTGAGGGTGCAAAAAAAATCAAAATATTGAGAAAATTGCCTTTAAAGTTATCCAAGTAAAGTTCTTAACAATGCATATTACCAATCAAAAAAGTTTTCATATATTTACAGTAGGAAT
>JAHKKF010516676.1:17076-28195 GCA_019740295.1 Labeo calbasu | reverse complement strand
CAAATAAATGCAGCCTTGATGAGCATAAGAGACTTCTTTAAAGACTATTACAAGTCTTACTGACCCCAAACTTTTGAACGGTAGTGTATATATAATTGTAACTTTTTATCTCACAATATTTTGAGTTATATTTTGCAGTTCTGAGTTTTCTTTCTCAGAATTGCGAGAAAAAAGTCTGAATTGTGAGACAAAAAGTCACTTTTTTATCCCTTGGCGGAAACAAGCTTTCATAAACATATACTTGGATAAACACAAATCCCCACCCCATTTCAGGTCTATCTGACTAAAACTATGATTAAAGATCATTTCATTAATCCTAATAAATAGCTTCATTTACATCTTGTTCTAGTTCTAAGAGTCATTGTACTGTAACTCTAAACAACACTCTTGATATTTAGACTCCTGTCACAACCTTTTCTAGAAAACAGGAAGGCCTTCACAAAAATGTGTTTGAATTATCCGTTAATGTTGCATTTTGCTCTTTTTCAAAGCAGTTTGCAGCTGCATTCTGCTTTCTAGCAAGTCCCATGGCTCTCACCTCTTCTTCTCCTCCTTCATAAGCATGTGCGGCCGTCTCCAAGGATCCTTAAAGTTCCGCTTGAATGAGTCAGACAGGATTTTGGCCACCTCTAAAGAGGAGGAAGAGATCAAGATAATGAAAGAGAGCAAATTAAACTCCTCCAGAGACAAGCACAGCACCAGAGCACAAAATAAACACACACAAAACCCTACAGGCACACAGCAGTGCGCTTAATGCTTTACTTCTAAAACAGTTTTTAAACTTGCATACAATATTTCTCATTCTTGCAATACACATGAAATTTTTATGAGCTCATATTGATTGTGATACACATTTATTTATGGCATATCTGCATGTATTTATCACAATGCAACAATATTAACAAACTGCAAAGACATTAAGTGACTAATAATGGTGAAAATCCATTAATATTTGTGTATAACTTTTGTGTGTGGTCAAATGTCTTACTATGAGATCTGAGCTAAAATATGCAAAATGCGATACTGATGTGGAAATTCACAAGCAGTGACATTGACTCCAATTCTATAAACAAACACATTTTTCATTCCTTCTTTATCTCTAAATCACACACACACATTGACACTGATAATCTAGTGTGCATCCTACATAGACATCATTTTAAGGGCTTATATGCATGTTGACAATGCAAAGCCCTTTCTAAAATTAGGGGTTATAATTCTACTACTTTTAAGATGAGCCAAATTTTTAAACAGCATTGCATGCATCCTTCATGGAGAAGCCAATCCCATTGTAAATCTTGCAAAGTCTTTCATAAATTCTTTCTGCATGAGTGTTTCTACTACAGAGGGAGTGATGGTAAATTTGACTTCTTTCTCTTTCTAATTTTTTTTCTTTTTTGGGAAAGTCATAGAAACTCTATTGTGGATTAGTTTTTTTGCTGCTGGAGCAGACTGGAAAAAATATGTATTTGTTTTTAGTTTCTGTTCACCGCTATAGAAACTTGCGGTTCTGAAAAAGCCAGATATGTCCATTGTGGTTTGGATGATGCATATGTAGACAGCAACAGAATGTATATTACCTTTAGCTGCACTGCAGGTCTCGGTGTGCGCGAGACACCCGCGGCGCTGTTTGAGGTCGGGACAGGGCGTGCCTCCGTTGCGTGGGGGCGTGGCTACCTGTCGGCTTCGCTCTGTAGTCCCCGCCCCACAGACGGATGAACACGGAGACCAGGGGCCCCACTGCCGGACCTCACAGTCTATAGCTGCTGAGAGGAAATGAGAGTGAGAGGCAAATGATTTTTTTTTTTTAATTCAAACATAAAAATCACTCACATGCATTAAAGGAGAAGTTCACTTCCAGAACAAAAATTTACAGATAATTTACTCACCCCCTTGTCCCATAAGTTTATGTCTTTCTTTCTTCAGTCGTAAAGAAATTATGTTTTTTGAGAAAAAAATTCTGGAATTATCTCCATATAGTGGACTTTAATGGTGCCCCCAAGTTTGAACTTCCAAAATGCAGCTTAAATGCAGCTTCAAACGGCTCTAAACGATTCCAGCCAAGGAAGAAGGGTCTTATCTAGTGAAACGATCAGTCAAATACTCGTCTGTTCTCTGCGATGCACATGTGAACTCCAATACAGTCAATACAGTCAGGGTAGGTTGAAAAACTCTCATCTTATTTTCTTTTCCAACTTCAAAATCATCCTACATTGCTACAGAAGTACTGACCCAGTGTTTACAAAGTGAACATGCAAAGAAGATCAAACCCCCTTATTGTTTAGAGCCCCTTGAAGCTGCATTTAAACTGCATTTTGGACGTTCAAACTTATGGGCACCATTGAAGTCCACTATATGGAGATAATTCCCGAAATGTTTTCCTCAAGAAGCATAATTTCTTTATGACTGAAAAAGAAAGACATGAACATTTTGGATGACAAAGGGGTAAGTAAATTATCTGTAAATTTTTGTTCTGGAAGTGAACTTTTCCTTTAAGTTATCATGGGTAAAGCAAGCATTATAAACATTTAAAACTCTGTAAATGTGGTTTTATTGCTGTTTACAGGCCTGTTTGACCCTCAAGTAAATTCTGGTTTTTGCAGGTTTATTAGTCCAAGTACACTGCCCTCCAAAAGTTTGGAAACACCCCTGGCAAAGTGTGGTTTTGGACGATATCAGCATAAATCCTTATCATTTTTTGGTGAAAATACATTAAAGTAACTTGACATTATCATTAAAGACCAGCAATAATAATTTTTATTTTGATTACATAATAATGGCAATATATTCATGTCAAAGTCAGACATGCCCCTTTGCCAGCTGTGATGCCTGGTTACTGGTTTGAACTTGGCCCGGGTTTTTAAAAGATTTTTGGGTCAGCACACCTTAACAGCTTCAACAATTGA
This sequence comes from Labeo calbasu, assembly GCA_019740295.1. Lineage (NCBI taxonomy): Eukaryota > Metazoa > Chordata > Actinopteri > Cypriniformes > Cyprinidae > Labeo > Labeo calbasu. Next base: position 25,289 of record JAHKKF010516676.1, on the reverse strand, counting down.
TTGCCAATTAAGTTTAGAATACAATGAATTTAGGCCCAGATTATGCAGAGCTGTAATAGCTGCTAATGGTGGATATTTTGATGAATCGAAAATTTACGTTTTTTCTAAGTATAAACTGTTTGTGTAATAAAATGTGTTTTCGTAGTTTGCGTTGTCCCTTATCAGTGCAAAATTATCACAAATTAAAAAGGATTCATGCCAATATTGTCTAAAACCCCACTTTTCTATGGCATTTCCAAACTTTTGGAGGGCAGTGTATATAAATGAATTTAAAAAAAAAAAAAAAAAGAGTGATTCAAACACACATAAATGTTTTTTTTTTTTTTGACAGTTTTATACAGCCTTATACAGTAAGTATACGTGAGTTAATTTATCCGTGTTTTAATATGCCTCTAGTCATAGAGCTTTTAGATGGATGCCAAAGCTTTTAGCTCAGGTAGAATCTGCAAACTCTGACCCAGTTTGTTTGCTCCCTATCATGGCTGCAATACATTGTGCTTTCCGCCAACTGGCCCGGGGTGTCAAAATACTATTGGTTAAACTGGCAGTGGGCAGAGTCATACAGACCAAAACAAAAACAGACATTCCGCCATGGAACGCACATTTCAAATAGAATAACGTTGGTTTTCAGAGAAACAAGTAGGTGAATTTAGCATGTTTCCTAAATATTTGTATTTTTATGCTTTAGTAGAGCCAACATATGAAATACTGCACATTTAATGAACAAGAAAGAGTGCCATTCCTCAACATAATAACAACTACAAAAACTTCAACATGAACTCTTTTAAATGTCAGCCATGACAGCTTTAAAGGGGTCATCGGGTGCAAAGTTCACTTTTACATGTTGTTTGAACATTAATGTGTGTTGGCAGTGTATGTACACAACTACCCTATAATGATAAAAATCCATGCAGTGGTTTTTAATTGATCTGTAAAAATAATTTCTCTTTTTCTCAGATGCCTGTTGGTGTGGCGTCACACTGACAGAGGCCGCTCCCACGATAGTTGATTGACATGAGCGTCTTACCTTAGACGTGTCCCGTCTGCACCTCCCGATCTACATATATCTGTCTGTTCGCGCTAATCATTCGTCATTAAGCTTTACTTACAGCAGAAGTGAGTATAAGGGTTTTTTTTTATGAATCTTTGCACTCGCCTTTCTTAATAACGTGCTAGTTATCAAGTTTAGCGGCTAAATGTGGCTAAATGTGGCTAAAATAAACAGGCTCGTCACTCCACAGAGAGAAGAGAGGGGCGGGGCGAGCAGAGCTCATTAACATTTAAATCAACCTTGACCAGAACAGGATGATTTTTGCAGAGCTGACTTTGGCAAGGTAAAAAGGGTGTTGTTTTACACTACCATTGAGAATTTTTAACCAAAGTATATTAGAGACTTTTCATTAAGCCCCTAAAGAATCATATCAACTGGAAAATGGGCATCCGATGACCCCTTTAAACAAATTTTAGTAAAAATATTTAGTAATTTCAACCTTTATTCTCTTTATCCAGTCCAAAATATGCTTGAAATTTCTTTCCAAAGTCATCAAAAGTTTTCATATCTTAAAATTTTAGTTTAAACTAAAAAAAAAATTATTAATTATTGTCAACAGAACTCATCAGCATAATGTTTGCAACTTAAAAGATTCAATCAAATCAACAAATCTGAATTTTTATTTTGTGACCATTCATTCAAGTAGTGATAAAAGGTCCCCTGTTTAGTCTGGTGGTTTAGGTCTGTTTAGTGTGCAGGTGAAGAATGCATGAACACCAGCTCACTTGAGCTTGCATTTGTGCATCAGTGAGCAGCTGTGTGCAGTGACATCATACACACCCATAAACTACACACAAACAGAGAAGAAAGCAAATGCCGTCGAGTCTGGATCTCAATAACACAGCTGCTCTCTCATGTGGGCTTCAGAGGAACCGAGATCCCCGACAGTTTCACGTGGGCCACGCGCTCGAAAATGTTTGTAAACTCAGCCAGACATTTCTGTGGCGCATCCTAAAGTGTCTGAGTGTTTGTGATCCTGTACTCAAGAGAATGAATAAACATTTAGGGTTTTTGGTTAACTTAGTATAGCTTCTACACATCTCACCCAATTTAAAGCTCTCAAAATACATTTTCAACATCTGAAAGTTAAATGTCTTGGTAATTTCACTAAGTAAAGGTTTGTAAGCTAAATGTAAAATAAACAAAGGATACAGTGTAGAAAATGATTTTTGGAGTTGTGTATGTTTTACAAGAAAGTACTATTTCAGTCGTTCTACGTCAAAATTTAATGTTTAATTCTATGTGTTACTTGGAAATCCCACACCAATTGTTTATGATCTGAATAATCACATCATGCATACAACTCTGGCTACTGTACAGTATGTTCCCAAAAAGCATGGCATAATACATGTGGTGCATGTGTTTGTGGTGCAATTTGACATTCCACTTGAGATTTTAATGGGTTTCAGAGCAAATCTTTAGGATTAACCCCCTGTACATGTAACATATGCTCACGTTATCCACCAGAACATGCAAACCACACAAACACAGCTGCAATCAGGTACAGTATGCACGTATGCACGTCTCTCACTCTCTCACACACACACACACACACACGCTGATCTCATATAAAACACATGCAACTGCAGCTGGAAACCGTATCAAAGCACTGATGCATGAAATACTGCACCAATATTAAACCAAACTGAAGTGCTCACATATGCTACACTCAAAGAGCAAATAAGATAAGCTCAAAACAACTCAGATTCACAATTATAATAAACCAGTGCAAGTGTATTTGATCTGGACTGATGTGCACTCTATTTGTGGAGACCCTTTAAAACTGTCTAAATATGGGTTTTATGGCTGTTTACAGACCTGTTTGACCCTCACAGCAGTTTTAGCACTGCTAATGTATGTATATAAATGGATTTAAAGAAAAACAGCCCACTAAAAGCTGTCCAACCTCACCCAAACCCACCCAGCATTACACTGCAAAAAATGACTTCCTTGTATTTTCAGTATATCTAAACATTCACAAAGACACATTTAAACGAGAAGCAAAATGACTTGCATTTTTCAGAAAACAAGATTTAATATCCAAAATGCTTATGCTTAAATTAAGAAAAAATATCTGCCAATGAGCTCAGAAAAATTATGTGTTGTCTTTAAATTTAAAGTGTATTTTTCTGAGCCCATTGGCAGTTTTTTTTTCCTTGTTTTAAGCATAAGCTCACTTCATCCTGCACTTTTTTTTTTTTTTTTTTTTCAAAAAAACAAAACTTCAAAACAAAATGAAGTCATTTTGTTTTTCAAGTAAATGTATCTTGATTTAAGAGTGTTTAAATATTTGTACTGGAAAACAATACAAAAATACTAAGTATGAAGCCAATTTTTATTCTATTTTATTCTATTTTTACTACTAATACTATTATTTATTTGTTATTGCAATGTACAGACTTATGTAATCCACATAGAATTAGTATAGCAATACATGAAAAATCTTTCAAGGAGAAGTCCACTTCCAGAACAACTTACAAATAATTTACTCACCCCCTTGTTATCTAAGATGTTCATGTCTTTCTGTCTTCAGTCGTGAAGAAATTATGTTTTTTTGAGGAAATGGTTTTTTCAGGATTTTTCTCCATATAATGGACTTCATTGTTTCCCCGATTTTAAACTTCCAAAATGTAGTTTAAATGCAGCTTCAGAGGGCTCTAAATTATCCCAGCCGAGGAAAAAGGGTCTTATCTAGCAAAACGATCTGTCATTTTTTTCGAAAAATAAAATCATTTTGCTAAAATGAACGAAATGACTCGTTCATTTTGCTGAACGAGACTCAAAGGTCCGAGTCGGTAAAATGATCCAAACTCCCCATCACTACTATGAATTACTTGTAAGCTCATCGTCTGTGTACTGAGTATGGTGAAAAACTCCATCTTATTTTCTCCTACAACTTGAGAAGGACATCGTTGTACCTTTTTGTTTGTAAACAGCGTTTAACTTACTTGCACTTTCTTAGTCTCTGGAAGTGGACTTCTTTAAGTGAACTGAAGCATATTACCCTGGACCACAAAACCAATCATAAGGGTCAATTTTTTAAAATTGAGATTTATACATCATCTGAAGGCTGAATAAATAAAATTTCCATTGATGTATGGTTTGTTAGGACAATAGTTGGCCGAGATACAACTATTTAAAAAAATCTGGAATCTAAATATTGAGAAAATCGCCTTTAAAGTTGTCCAAATGAAGTTCTTAGCAATGCATATTACTAATCAAAAATAGTTTTGATATATTTATGGTAGGAAATTTACTAAATATCTTCATGGAGCATGACCTTTAATATCCTAATGATTTTTGGCATAAAAGAAAAATCTATAATTCACAATAATACAAATATACCCATGCTACTTACTTTTGCGGTACAGGGTCACCATAACCTGCCTTATAGTCATCATTTATAAAAAGTGTGCATTATGGTGAAAATACACTTTCCAAATTTAGATAGAACATTTCACTTTTTACAGTGGAAAGTAACTCTATCTGTGTGTTACAGATTTAACAAAGCAAAACTGAAATCATGCTATAGTAGCAGCCAGTGTACATGTTTCCCTTGCTGCTTTATTTCAATCGTGTCGTTCTGACCTCACGACTCATTCGTTCTCATTCTTCCATTCTTCCACACCAGAGTGACAAATGACCACAAACACACTCACAAACACACACCTCCATACAAAGGCCCTGTCAAATTCCCCACATTCCCCTGCATTAGTTCTGCAGATATGCCTCGCGTCCCATTCCCAGACAAACCTCCCCTTGCTCGGACCGTCACTGGTGGTCCAAAGGGGCCGACAGCATTTTAATCTCACTCACACACTTTAGGGTCACCAAAGGTCACTAGTGTTCTGATCAGGTGACCTGCTTACCAACAATGCTTTAATTGTAATATTATGTATATGTAAAGCAGGTTCCATTAACGGGTCTTCAACATCTGTGTTCTTCAATCATTGTGCTAAAACACTCTAAGAATCTAATAGAGTGAAAGCACATGTTTTATCTGAGTTTGTTGAATTTAAATAAGGGAGAAAACAAGATTGCAACATTGTTGTGGGGTTGAGTACAACAACAAACATGCAGCATGATGAGTGAATCATGAACTAATAATGAGTGCGTGAGTTAGCTCTATGAGAGGGATTTTTTGTTTATTTCTTTATTTTTTGGTAAACTAATACAAGAGAGAATAACAGCAGGATTTTCTTCACCACATGCATTTCATACAACATCTGAAAGTTGTGTTGATGTGTGTGTGACCAATCTCATGATATTTTCCCATTGCTACCAATTGTTCATAGCACATGAGTTGATGTCCACATCAAAAGAAATTTACAAAAGTGATTTTATGTCCACAAAAGGCACATTAAATGTTTTTGAAGAATAAATTGTCAAAATTTGGTTGAAATAATGTTATATTGTCATTCAGTGTAACACAATATTTATGTAAAAATTCAAACAACAGGCTTATTCTGACTTGTACATATTAAAATATATAAAAGAATAAGGGACCATATTACATTTTATTTGTTTTAAATGAGTAAAAAAAAAAACCTAGGATAGTGGCAAATTTAAAAATATATAATTACAACTAATTAGTATTTGGGGTTAAAGTAATTTATCTTTTAATATGTCTTTTGATTATTGTTGTAAATATGCCTGAAAAGATTGTTACACTGAATGACTTTTTAGTGGGTGTCTTCTGTAAATTAGGGGAAAATGTATGGTATTTATTTTTTTGCGCAAAAAAATACTGCAAACATAAATGTAATTAAATTAAACAGAAAACTTTTTTAATTTTTTAATTTTTTTTTTTTTGGAAAAACAACAATTTAAAGCAGTATTACACAACGTTATAATTTGTTTTTATGTGGTGCACACTGTTCCATTTTGAGTGTGATTTGTTTGGAACAATTTGTGTTTTGGATAGTTTTTATACCAACCATAAATGTACATTTACATGTACATGTACATACTAATAGATTAAACCAATTGTTAAATTTGACTAAAATATAATAGCCTGAAGTGGTACTAAATGAAGAATCATTTGGGAGTCAGTTCTTATTGAACCAAATCATCTGACTCACTAAAAAAAGCCAAAATATCCATCACTACATGAACAAATGATTCTTTGGATCTTTTTAATGAATCTGTGTAAAAGAATCAAGTACTAAAAGAATCCTTTATAGAGTCATTAATGAACCAGAACCATCAAAATGAAACTAATTCAGAAGCAGAATTGTTCATTACAATTATAATTTAAGCCCAAATTTTGGAGAAAAAAATATAAAAATCTCTAGAATATTTTGTTGCCACACAAAAATCCATAATCCATAATAACGCTTCCTCCAGTGAAAGTCTCTCACATCAAATCCACAAACATTATTTGTTTAGAGCTGTTTTGGCTTGTAAACGGTGCTTGATCTGTGCAGATTTCTCTCCTGATTCAGACCAGACCAGTTTTTCACTAGAGGAAGCGTTATTATGGATTATGGACTTGTATTTTAGTTAAAAACATTTTAATGATGTATTTGTTTCGGCTTTTGTCTTCTCAAAATGTTAACTGATGGACTGGAGTGGTGTGGATTACTTGTGGATTATTCATTCTGACGGCACCCATTCACTGCAGAGCATCCATTGGTGAGCAAGTGATGGAATGCTACATTTCTTCAAATCTAAAGCAACAAATTTAATTTTTTGGGTGAACTCTTCTTTTAGATTGTTTTGAATAGCCAAAGCAAGACACCTGCTCACGCATTCCCAGATGCAGCGGCTCTTCTGAATCTTAATTAACGTTAGACATGTCAGGAGATGATGTGGGAGGACAGAGAGGGTCCGGAGGAGGAACATATGCTTTTCCTCAAGACCAACATGTTCATGAAATGTGCGTGTGTCAGGTAATACACAACATGTGCACCAGTCTGTTCCTGTTCAATGTTCACGCACACTCGTATTCGCTCTCACAGCACTCTCATGTTTATGAGGGCCACCAAACCCATGGCAGATATTCCTCGGCATTCTTTCAGTTTTAGGAATCTGTCACAGAGACAATATAGCTCAGTCCTGAGAGACATCAAACAGACCCATGTCAACACACTAACCTCACAGCAAAGAGTCGTAAAAACGGCATCTTTCACCATCCATTAGAGCAAAATCAGTCTTTAACACTGAATGCTGAAATTAAAAAAAAAAGGAAAGTCTCTTAAGGGTTATGATGTAAAGCATACATCATAAAAACATCTTATCCACCTTAAAGTGACAGTTCACCCAAAAATGAATTTATTTGGCTACCAAACAGTTGACGGTAGCCATTGACTTCCATAATATGTTTTTCATACTACGGAAGTCAACTGTTCGTTTACCAACATTCTTCAGAATATCTTTTTTTGTGCTCAACAGAAGAAAGAAACTAAAATAGGTTTGAAACAACCTGAGGATGAGTAATTTATAGTTTCTCATGGCCTATTTGTTTTATAATACAAGATCAATAACGATATGACAAGAAAACACAATGTTAAGTAAACTTAATTGTGCGTCAATATTCACAGTATCACACAGCCAATTTTTGCATGTGACATAAACTAGTGTTTTGCTACCTGTGACTTGTTTTGACATCTTGAACAAATCTTTTAGTGTTGTGAGGCAGAATTTACAGTAGATTTGGTTGTGCACCAAATGTATGCATATATGCACCATCGATGAATGTATGTATACCAAATGCATGAAAAGTCTGTGCAAATTCTGGTTCAAGACAGTTAGGGTATGTTGAAAAACTCCAATCGTATTTTCTCCCTCAACTTCAATAATCATTTCAAAATCATCCTACATCGCCGCAGAAGTACTGACCCCTTCTTTGCAAAGTGAACATGCAAAGAAGATCAAACACCCTTAACAAAAAAGGTAAAACAGCGATACAGGACGATTTCGAAGTTGAACCGGAACAAAAACAGTCCAGGCAGAGTAAGACAAGATGAACGTTTGGCATTAAAAAGTATATAAATTGTATTATTTTTATTAAAATAACCAATTGTTACACTAGAAAAGACCCTTCTTTCTCAGCTGGGATCGCGGTTTACAACTGCATTTGGGATCGTTTGAAGCCGCATTTAAACTGCATTTTGGAAGTTCAAAATCGGGGCACCATATCAGTCCATTATATGGAGAAAAA
>JAHKKF010516676.1:0-17026 GCA_019740295.1 Labeo calbasu | reverse complement strand
TACGACTGAAGAAAGAAAGACATGAACATCTTGGATGACAAGGGGGTGAGTACATTATATGTGAATCTTTGTTTTGGAAGTGGACTTCTCCTTTAAAGCATTTGAACTGTTGGGCAACACATAACCCTCCAGTATGCAGTCATTCTGCTGTAGTATTCTAGTTCATTTGTGGTTCAGACTGTAACCGTAAATGACCCACAGACTTGAACAACATAATCTGAAGTCAGATAACAGCAAAGACTGGGAACAATTACTGGGGACATCAAGAAAAGCTTATTAGATCAAACTTGCTCCAGTGTTCAAGAATGAGAGAGAGAAAGAAAAGGGCTAAAAATGGGCTTCTAAACCATTCCTTTTTTATCTGTTTCTGCACATGGTTAGAACTGTGTCCTTCTTCATGAAAAACACACACTGCTGTTTTTTCATCCGATTAAACCATTTACTTTTTTTAACTTGTATGTATTTTTTTAATATTCACAATGCATTAGTAATGTCACAAATCTCTTTAAAGGGGTCACTGGATGCCCATTCCACAAGCTGATATGATTCTTTAGGGTCTTAATGAAAAGTCTATAATATACTTTGATTAAAAATTCTCAATGGCTGTGTAAAACAACCATTATTTTTACAGATTAATTAAAAACCACTGCATGGATTTTTATCATTATAGGGTAAATGTGTACATACACTGCCAACATACATTAATGTTCAAACAACATGAAAAAGTGAACTTTGCATTCAATGACCCCTTTAACAGCACCTTTGATTTAAACATCCGTAGCAAAAATAGTGTTACAGTAGGTTTAATTCATTTCTATGAATCAGCTCGAACTGTCATTAAAAAAATAATAATAATAATTAAAAAATGTTCAGATTCAAACATTTCATATCTTTCTATATATGTATTTTTATGTTACTGTGTTTTATTCACTATATGTAATAATATACTGTAAACATATATATATATATATATATATATATATATATATTAAAAATATATATATGTCAAACATATATGTCAAAAATCTTAACTTTTTTTACTATACTATATTAGCATTATTTAAGTAAATATATGGAAGTAAATAGTTATTCTATTTACTATCTATTTACTTTACCCTGGACTACAAAACCAGTCATAAAGGTCAATTTTTCAATTTTCTGAAATTGAGATTTATACATAATCTGAAAGCAAAATATATAAGCTTTAAATAAATAAGCTTTCCATTAATGTATGGTTAGGATAGGACAATATTTGGTTGAAAATATGGAATCTGAGGGTGCAAAAAAATCCAAATATTGAGAAAATCACCCTTAAAATTGTCCAAATGAAGTTCTTAGCAACGCATATTACTAGTCAAAATCAACTGATCAATTTACAGTAGGAAATTTATGTGGAACATGATCTTAATATCCTAATGATTTTTGGTATAAAAGAAAAATCTATAAGCTTGACTCACACAATGTATTTTTGGCTAGTGCTACTTAAGACTGGTTTTATGGTACAGGGTCACATATTTGTGCATTTGTTCCTGTTTTTGGTCGTTTTGTTAATTTAACAAAATGTCACTGTTTTAATTTTTACATTAACATTTTGAATCATCCTGACATCAATGGCTATGTGGCGGACTAATATAATTGAATAAAATCACCATTTTAAGGCATTTCTAAGCAAATATAAATATCAAGATATGTGAAATGGCAAAATAAATAAATACATACATGCACACGGCCTATAATTGTTTAGCAATCACTCCTAAAACACACCCAAACTCATAAATCTGCTTTGGTTCACAGAGTTTTGTTTTTCTGTTTGCAAATATTTTGCATATTTGTTGTCCTAAGCTATATATATCAAGTGTGCAGCTAAAACACAAACACATGTGGCAGTAATCATGGTTGTGGGAGTGTATGTGTCTGAATGAATCAGATCAAGCTGTTCTTTGGAAACGTGAAGAAACCAAAACCAACCGAATCCCAGCAGTCCAACATTACTCATAATAAAAACAATCCACACAGCAACAACAGCAATGAGCAATCGCAAAGACAACAGCACACCTGCCAACAACGTCCGGCTTGGGCAGAGAATCTGAAGAATCAGGAATACAAATGCATGAGTGAACTTTGAAAAACTGTTGACTTTTGGAAAGCTGTGTGCATTTTCAAAACTTTTTTTTTAAATTAACTGTTTTGCTTGTAAACTCTTCGTGCATCTCCGTTTCCAATAAGTGACGCTTATTTTGATATGTTCTTACCTAATGCACTGGCATTCAAACGTAAGTGAGGCTGAAGTGTTTTCAGGACTGTCATGCTCTGCTTTTAACGTCTCAGTGACTGAGTTTTACAGTGTAAACAAAGACGATTGAGCAACTCTGAACTCCTGCGGAGCTCAACAAACCTGGAAGACGCTCAAGACCTCCCTCAAGTCAAAACAGAGATGAAAGCCATCTTTACATCCCTTAGCCTTATACAGAGCTGAATGCTGCGATGTTTTATAGCTTGTGCGATGGGCTGATTGAATGTACTGTTTACATACATACATACGGTGTATTTGAAGCCATTTCTGAGTTCTTGAGTAGTTTCTGAATACTTTAAGCAGGTGAGAGACAGACAGCAGATAATGACGACTGTGATAATAACCCAACACACATACTTCACTCATCATTTACTCAGAGACCAGATGTTTCTGAGCTGCTGATTTCTGTCAATACTCCATTAACGATCCCGTTCAGACTTGTTAGCTCAAAGATCAAGTTTTGAACAAATGAAGACAGAATTTAAATTTTTAGTTGAATTATGCGGAAGCAAATCCGAAGTCCAAATGAACAAATTGAACTTCATGTTTTTAATCCTATAGAATGCAAAAGATGCTATTTTTTATACAGAAAAAGTGAATCATCCGTAGCAAAAAAAAGAGCATCATAACCCTTTGTCACATGATTTGTGCACTATTATTCACGGTCTTCTAAAGTCATATGATGCATTGTGTGAGGAACAGACCCAAGTTTAACATATTATTCACTAAAAAGTTCCGTATAAATCGTAATACAAGCAAGAATGATTTTGTTTGCATGAAGCCATAAAAACATTTCCAGTAAAAATTATTTAAAGGGATAGTTCACCCAAAAATGAAGATTCTGTCAGCATTTAGTCGCCCTCATATCGTTCCAAGCCTGACTTTCTTTCTTTTGTGTGACATGAAGGAAACCATTTTGAAAAATGTTGGCAACCAAATAGTTTCAGCTTCCATTGACTTCCCTTTTTTGTACAGATGATAAACATTGAGACTGTCTGGTTACCAACATTCTTCAAAATATCATTAAAAATTGTAATTATAAACATTAGTGAAATAATTTGATTTGTGCATTTCTTCTACTTCTACATTCCAAATCTTCCAAAGCTGTATTTAAAGGGATAGTCCACTGCAATTTACTAACCAACAATAACTTTTGCTTCTCAAAGACATTGGTTAATAAAATGGTATTAAATGCTTAACAGATATTTGTATTATTTAACGTATTTAATTATAGCAGTTTTGCGTCATATTCTGAGTTGAATTTCACTGTTTTTATTCATTTTGAGGAATACCGAATCTGTTTTTTTGGGAGTGAGATGAATTAATGCATGTTCACATTTATTCTAAAACTAATATCTTACTCCCGATTTCTCTCAACATAGGGAAAGGAGAGCTTTTAATCAATAAATTGGGGGGGGGAAGTAACTGGCGCTACTTATTTGAAAAAAGCAACTTCGATATTTTCTTGTCAATTAAAAAGTAATGCGTTACTTTTCTAGTTACTCGGAAAAAGTATTAATATTACGTAACTTGCGTTACTTGTAATGCGTTACCCCCAACACTGCACATATTACACAAACTCAAACTTATATTTTGTATGCTATTAATTGCGATTAATCGTTTGACAGCCCTAAATATATATGTGTTTTTGTTTTTCCTTACATGTCACATGACCATGAACTGACATGCAAAGGTGTCCTTATTAATAATAAATTATTTAAATATTAACATAAAAATAACGTAAAATATCAGGATAAATTAGGGGTTGGCTGCCAAAAAAAAAAAAAAAAATTGAATTCTTTTATTTTCCTTTTATTTTTTTTTTAGCTTAATTAAAACATAGAAATATCAAACAAAACTGTTTTTAGATATTTAAACTTTAAACTGAACTAAACTTTCTTTAAAAATTAAAAAAGCTTATTTAACTCAGTTAATTTATCAGATTAACTAGACGATATTTGTGACCCTAAACCACAAAACCAGCAGCATGGGTATATTTGCAGCAATAGCCAAAAATAAATTGCATGGGTCAAAAATCTTTAGGATATTAGGTAAAGATCATGTTCCATAAAGATATTTTCTCAATATTTTTTGCACCCTCAGATTCCGGATTTTTAAATACTCGTGTTTCAGCCAAATATTGTCCTATCTTAACAAACCATACATCAATGGAAAGCTCATTTATTCAGCTTTGATGATGCATACATCTCAAATTTCAAAGAAATTTACCATTATGACTGTTTTTGTGGTATAGGAGCACATTTTTTACGATAAGACATGTCATATGTGAAAAAAAAAATCAAAACATTTTAAAAAAGTTCTAACTGACGCCCGTCAATCACAGCGGCGTGACGTCACGCAAGCAGCATCAGGTTAATGTCGTTGATGTGGTTTAACGGACTCACCTGATATGTGGCACACGGTCTGGTAATCGTCGCAGCAGTCGCCGCTCCTCCTGCAGTACGTGTCGCAGTAACACACGGATCTCCTCGCGCTCCTCTCCACACACTCGTTATTCCGTCCCGGGCAGCATCTCGGTGTCGGTCTGTCCGCGCATCCCGCCTCACACACGCCGGACACGCACATTACGAGCGCAATCACCGCACAAACGCGAGCTCCCGTCATTATCATCATCACGATGCCTCACAAAACGTCTTCGGGGTCGCTCTAATACAAAAGATGCCGCTTTCAAGAAGTTTCTCGCAAATCCGAGCACTTTCAGACGCAGCGAATGAGTGCTGTGAGTCCCGTCAGCAGCATCGCTGTAGTTCATCTGTAGGTGCGCGTAGTGACGCTCACTGACTGACCGGAGCGCGTCTCACACAGCGCCGCCCGCAGGACGCAAGCGCAATCACACCCGCAGCGAGCCACAGAAACACACCGACACTTTCTGAACACTTTTCAGTTTAACAAAACTTTGAATTAGTAATATTAATAATTTATTTTAATTAAAGCAAGTGTGTGTATATAAAGATATTTAGATTTCTATTCAACATTTTCATTCACTCACACAGAGACACGCATTATATAATATCATATAACAAATAAATATAAGTATTATAAAAATATATATATACATTTCATTATTTTGTATTATTGCATTATTTAGTCTTTCAGAGTTGGACAGTTTTTGTAATCATTTGATTTTACATTAAGCATCACATGGTTTAGGAATCATATATTACTACACCAGTGTTTTAAATGAATTGTTATTATTATTAATTGTTATTATTAATTATGTAATTTGTTGTTATTAATAGGAAATATTTTATTAATTAAAAACAATTAATTAAAAATAAAAAATAAATAAATATAACAAGAAAGTATATATACACATTTGTCAAATGCTTAAATTTAATAAATAAATAAAATATATAAATAAATATATTATATATAATACAATATAGCTATAATTGTAAAAAATATATAAAACATTTATTTTATATAATTAATGAAATAATAGCTTTAGTTATAAAATATATATAATTGCATAAATATAAAAAGTGTGTGTGTGTGTGTGTGTCAAATAAACAAATACATAAATTTATAAAATATTTAAATTAATATATAATAGCTATAATTATAAAAATAGATGTAAGTAANATTTATTTTATATAATTAATGAAATAATAGCTTTAGTTATAAAATATATATAATTGCATAAATATAAAAAGTGTGTGTGTGTGTGTCAAATAAACAAATACATAAATTTATAAAATATTTAAATTAATATATAATAGCTATAATTATAAAAATAGATGTAAGTAAATAAATATATATATATGTATATATGCGTGTCAAATACTTTAATTAGTTGATATATTAATTATAATAGCTATATAAAAAGACAGTGTATGTGTGTATACATGTCAAATACTAAAATGTATAAATAAATTAATATATTAATACATAAATTAATATATAATAGCTATAATTATAAAATATATAAATAAAATTATATTTTTTATAATTAATAAAATAATAGCTATAATTATAAATAATTAAATACATATAAAAATAAAGTGTCTGTATATATTTGCATGTCAAATACTTAAAATATATAATTTAATATATATATATAATAGCTATAATCATAAAATATAAATAAAATTATATTATATATATTCTATATTTAATAAAATAATAGTTATAATTATAAAAATATATGTAAGTAAATAAATATAAAAAGAAAGTGTGTGTGTGTGTGTGTGTATTTGTATGTCAAATAGAATTGAAATGACCATATGGTTTCTAAACCCATAAAGCATTCTAGCTTAAATTATCACAAATATAGCAAATGGTGATACAAAAACAAATAATCACTTTGGCATGCACCTACATCCTAAATATCTGGATGTATTTGTTACTTTTAGGTGGCGTTTTGCCCCAAACCCTGGTTCATTTCTGTATCTGGTTTTTGAAACCCCTCAAAACGGCACATTTTGATCGTCTCTCTCTCGAAACACACCCGCATCAATTCATTTCTGCAGGGAACCGGAGTCTCAGACATTTCAAACATGCAGTGCTGACTCCAGGATTATTACACAACATCTGTTAGTGTTTCCTCAGCTCGGTTATGTGATAGACGTGATCATTATGATTATGAAATCCCCCCCACAGAGAGAGAACATGTCATTTATCGCTGATACAGTCACTAATTCATGCGACGGAGTCAGTCTGTCTGACAGATATTCACAACAAACACTGTGACACAAATCTGATAGAACACTTAATAGAAAACACATTCAAACAGTGTATTTGTACTGCCAACGCATTTGCTTCTAGTCTAAGCAATGAAAAAAGTATAAAAATAACTGCAGATGCAGTTCACAAATATGAGCAGCAAATGATATTCGAAAAACAAATAGTAAAATAAATATAAAGCAAAATAACTAATCAAAGTATAAGATTTGATCAAAATTGAGCAAAAGTGATTAAATTCAACTGAAAATAAATATTTAGAATAAACAAATTCTTAATTCACTTAATTTAATCCTTTGGCAGACTTTTTTTCTTCTCATTTTAGGCATAAAGCTCACTTAATTTGATTGATTTCTCAGAAAACAAGACATTTCTCTGACAAAACAACATTTTGCATCTCAAGAAAATGAATTCAAGAATCTACAGATATTTTATGCTGGAAAACAAGACAGAAATACTAAAGAACTTTTAGTGAATTTGTCCAGTTGCAAATGGAAACTCAAACAAAAACACATGAACAGCAAAACAAATGCAGTTCAACCCATAATGTGAGCAGCTGGTAACAATAGAGGACAAATATCAAGAAAATGTACATTTAATAAAACTTAAATAAGGAAAGTATGTAATATTAAAGATAAACTATCTTTATTTTAGTATTTTATTTTCCATTTTATTTTTATTCATGTTTATTTTATTTTCTGTTTTCATTTTGTTTTAGTATTTTTTATAATTTTTGAAAAGCATTTTTGTTCTATTCATCACTTTTTTAGTTAATATTTTGTATTTGATTTGATTTTCAATTTTATTTTTATTCATTTTTATTTTATTTTCTGTTTTCATTTTAAGTTTTAGTAATTTTTGTAATTTTCCAAGCATTTTCATTCTGTTTATTATATTTTTTTATATACTATTATAGTTTTAGTTAATATTTTGAATTAGATTTTATTTTTTACTATTTTTTATTTTATTTTCTGTTTTCATTTTAAGTTTTAGTATTTTTTGTAGTTTTCCAGGCAGTTTTGGTCTATTTATCAGGTTTTTAGTTAATATTTTGAATTTGATTTTATTTTCAATTTTATTTTTATTCATTTTTATTTTATTTTCTGTTTCATTTATTTTATTTTTGATGCGCTATTATAGTTTTAGTTAATATTTTGAATTTGATTTAATTTTCAATTTTATTTTTACACATTTTTATTTTATTTTCTGTGTTCATTTTAAGCTTTTGCATTTTTTTTGTCATTTTTGGTCTATTTATTATTAGGTTTCAGTTAATATTTTTGAATTTCATGTTATTTTTTATTTTTATTCATTTTTATTTTATTTTGTTTTCATTTTAAGTTTAAGTATTTTTTAAAAATAATTTTCCAAGCATTTTTGTTCTATCTACTGTATTTTTGATATACTATTATAGTTTTAGGTAATATTTTTAATTTTATTTTTATTAATTTTTATTTTATTTTCTGTTTTCATTCTAAGTTTTAGTATTTTTTTGTAATTTTCCAAGCATTTTTGTTCTATTCATTATTTCTTTTTTTGTTGTTGTTTTTTTGTTTTTACATAGATCTACATTCATTTTTAATATATTAAGTTATTTTAGTATTTTAGTTTTTTCTCTTTTTTTAAGTTTAATAATATTTTATCTCAATTAACATTTATATCATTTCAAGTAACGACACTGTGTTTTTATGTTTTAGTTTTCGTTTTAGTGAGCGATAATAGAAACCCAAAGGTGAGATGGGTCACTCACTGTCTGTCTCTCTCTGAGGATGAATGCGATTTGCTCGCGCATCAGAGCTCATGTATGTGTTCGGTCATCAGCGCCGCTCATCCAGCACCGTAAAACATCTGCCGGTGGGAGTTTCTGATGACCGACAGCAGGACGGCGCAACAAAAGATATATATACGACGGACAGACGTTCTGCAAGTTCACTGAATCCTGCTTAAAACTCACAGACATGACGCTTGTTATCAGTCAGTCATATTTGACTTTGTTTGTGATTTTGAGACCGAACAAGACTAGATTTGATAAAAGAGAGACTGAGAGCAAGGGAGAAAGAGATTCCTTTCCATGTTTTGAACAAAGAGCTATTGTAACAGGACATAAAGAGATGAGGAATCTCTCATCGGTGTGTGTAAGAGACAGACAGGAGACGGACACACTGGCGCATCTTTCATCTGAAAGAAAAGAAAGTCAAATAATCCTTCATTCTGCCAGATTGATACAGAACTATTGTTATTCCAGAGGTCACCACCAGATCACAGACACTCGCCTAGCAACACCCTAGCAACCGCATACCAACACTGTCATCACGACGATGAGTTTTGCACAGGCAAACATCACTCACACGTCGTGCAGGGAAAAAATCTAGTTTAGATGTAAACTATTGTTCAAAAGTGGTTGGTAAGACTTTTTAATATTTTGCTCACCTAAGCTGCATTTATTTGATCAAAAATACAGCAAAAACAGCAAAAATGTGAAATATTATTAAAATTTAAAATAGTTGTTTTCTATGTGAATATCTGTTAAAATGTCATTTACTTCTGCGATACAAAGCTGAATTTTCGGCATCATTACTCCAGTCTTCAGTGTCACATGATCCTTCAGAAATCATTCTTGATACAAATGTATCATGAAACAGTGATACATTGTATTTTTCAGGATTCACAGATGAATAGAACATTCAAAAGAACAGCGTTTATTTGAAATGGAATCATTTGTAACATTCTAAATGATTTCAACATTCTAATTTGTTACATTCTAAATGATCTAACATTCTAAGTCTTTCCTGTCACTTTTGATCAATTTAATGCATCTTTGATGAATAAAAGTATTTATTTCTTTAAAAAAAATAACTTTTAAACATATTAACATACAGACTTTAAAATAAACATTCTTTTTTTGGTTCTTTGTAGAACTTCAAGAACCAAAAACACAATAATAATGTCAGAGTTGATTTAACTGTGAAAATAAAATCATTTTATTAGCACATTAGCATTTAGTATGAAGCCTTCACTCTAGACCTACAAAAAAAAGCCAAGAACATACACATATATGGCACAAACAATCCCACGGAATATTTCTAAGGGCCCCAAAACACACACACAGATCAACACTGAAGCATGAGATAAATTTTTCCATGCTGATTGTGCCCTCTAGCGGCCAGAAGCAGCACTGCGGATTCAATTACGATCAATAAAAGACACATGACACTATTCACCTCATACAACAGATACTGACACACAGCTGGAGATTCATGCTGTAAAAACTGAAGGGTTTATAGAGAAAACACTTAAATAATCTACTGTACATCAGATCCATTTAGAGGTGAAACCACTTTGTAATCAGTCACATTTACAGTACATGTATGTATCTGACATTCACTGAAACTGTATTCAAGTTATATATAATACAGTTGATATTGCACATGAACAGAAGGTCAAGACTGACAAAAGATGTTTCGAAATTGACAAAAAAATCTTTAAAATGTCTGTGTTGTTCGGAAAAATAAATTTCTAAAAAGTTTGATGGTTAAAGGCACGTGTGCAACAGGGAAATAAATATCAAATATGTTCAAATTAATTCATAAAAAAGGTTTTACAAATGTAAAAATATTAACCTTAGATAAAAACAAAACACTTTAAGTAGAAATGTCAGAAACATTAAAAAAATTAATTTTAAATTATTTTCACACAGTATTATGGAATGATCTGTAGTTAAATTCCTCTTTATATGTAAATCTATCTATAAATATTTATACCCAATATGTAAATATTCTCATGGTTAAAACATTAAACACATTTACTGTTACACTTTTCTCTAGATTATTTCTCTGGCTCAGAGACGTGCAGACGTCTGTAAACGTACCTGTGTGTGTCTATTTGCTCTTTATTAAATCTAGCAGTTAAATCATTTATTTATTAATAAACAAAATCTGTTAAAGTTGGCACTTACATTGTTTAATGTTCATTTGACTAAGTTAAGGAGCTGTTGTATGAAATAAAATGATTATTTGTTAAATATTACTGTATGTGCGTGTTTAAAGGCAGAACTAATGGGAATAAACCAAACCCTGGCATGACTGCAGACGTGAACAGCTCCGTCACAGTGATGGCGTCTCGTCTTTTCATCACTTTGTTTGTTCACTCAGTCTTCCAGACTTTGTTTAAGACCTTCACTACCTCTTCGTAGATGATGAAGACGATGGCCACGTCCAAACACACTCGGCCCAGCCGCGGGACCGTGCCTTTATAAAACCTGTACAAAACACCAATACACATTTAATCATTGTAATCACAGGTAACTAAAACCAAAACCATAACAATGTTTATTACTTTAAATAAAATAAAAGTTTACTTTAAGCAAAATATAGCATAAAATTACTTACTCTCGTTTCTTAACTCTATGTAATAAAATAACTAAAACTAAAACTGAAATAATTAATAAAAAATATATAGACATACTTTAAAATAATAATAAAAACCACTAAATTACTAATTTTTCTGTTTTGATGTTAATTTTAGTTAAAGTTGTTAGTAATTTCAATGTGTGTGTGTGTTTTTTAAATATATATTTAAATATATTTTCGTTTATTTAGTTCTAGTTATTTTAGTATTTCAACTTAAAATTTTGAAAATTTGCCATGGCAACTAGCTGAAATAAAATATTTTTTTTATTTATAATAAATAATCAATATATTTTTATAATTAGTTTTTATTTCAGTTAATGTTTATTTCAAATAATTTACTTTCTTATGGTTTTTGTTTTCATTTTATTTAATACCACCAGATGGCACAATTCATTTAAAAAAATGGATTTTAAATGCTTTTACTCTATTTTGATATAAAATGTTGCATTTATTGAAAAATGATAAATAAATAATTAAACACAAAAAATATAATAATTCTAATGGAAAAAATAGCTAATTAAAATTGTATAAATATTACATAGTATTATAAAAATCTCCTCAAAATTCTAAATAATATTAAAAATATATATATTGAACAAAAAATGTATTATATTGATTTTCCTGAAAAAAAAGGAAAGTTATATTTCAAGGCTTCTGTCGCTTTTGACGGTGAAGGAGCCAAGAGGGTTAATGATATTAACCCTGCCACACACAAATCATTCAGCATTTGTACATTTTTATTTGGAAATATGATTATCAATCTGTTTTTTGTGCGCACACACACACACACACTTACGCTGCTGGTCCTTCATGCCGCATGATCTTCATGGCACAATCCATTGTGCTTTTATACTTATGAGCTTCCAAACCCTAAAAAAAAACACATTTTCATTAAAACTTCAAACACTACTAGTGCTTTATTAACAGAAACGCTCTACAAAATTCACCTTACAAACTTTATTTTACAATAGCAAATAAATTTCCTACATAGGGTTACAATTGAATGATTTGATTATTGAAATTTGTGAGCTAGAAACATCAAGAGCTTATTCTTTTTATCACCTTTTTCATATGATATTTATTTGTTTCCTTTTTTCTATTTTCTATTTTCTTTGTTCTATTATTATTGTATCTTACTGTATTCTATTGTTCAGTTATTTTATTTTTATTTTTTTAATTTGACAGCACCTTTGGCACACTCTCTAGTTTGTAAAGTGCTTCATAAATTCCTTTTTTGATTTGATTTGCTTTGGTGTGATGGTCAACAGTGCAGTCAAAAACAGAAAGAATAAGATGTTTCAATGCAGCACATCATGTACTTTCAAACAGCTTCAGTGATCATAACAGGACTGATTTATGTTGAGATGTGCTGATAAACGCTTTGCGTACCTGCATTCTGGTCTTGATTACGTCCAGCGGCGTGTTTCCAAACACACTCGCCGCTCCTGCAACCGCACCAAACGCTCCTGTGATGATGGGGTTGATGGATTTGTTGGGATTGTCACCTACAAAACAACCAAAAAACGACCAATGTGTTACCAGATGCAGGTTTTGTACAAACACTGTAAAATCAAATTCCAGGACTTTCAAGGACTTTCCAAGCACTACTTTTTGACTTTCAAGACTTATCAGACTATGTCTTTCAAATTCTAAAAAAGACAAAAAATAATATACTAATATAACAAAACGGCAAATGATTCACAAACCCACACCGAGGTCCCGATCTAAATCAAATAATTCGCGATCTGCGCTCCAAAATCCCGATCTGAATAATGATTCGCGAACCGTCATATCAGTTCATAATCATTCAATTCGCGAAATGATTCGCGAAACAGCTCCAAAATCCCTCCAGAAAAAAAAAACCGATATAAATCAAATTATTCGCGATCCGGGCCCAAAGTTCCGATATAAATCAAATGATTCGCGCCCAAAATCCCGATCTATTCAAATGATTCGCGCTCCAAAGTTTCGATCTAAATCAAATGATTCGCGATCCACGCCCAGAGGTCCGCTCTAAGTCAAATGATTCGCGATCCGCGCCCAAAGGTCCGATACAAATCAAATGATTCGCGATCCGCGCCCAAA
Organism: Labeo calbasu; assembly: GCA_019740295.1. Lineage (NCBI taxonomy): Eukaryota > Metazoa > Chordata > Actinopteri > Cypriniformes > Cyprinidae > Labeo > Labeo calbasu. Next base: position 3,538 of record JAHKKF010516676.1, on the reverse strand, counting down.
GTTCCGTTCTAAATCAAATGAATCGCGATCCGCGCTCCAAAATCCCGATCTGAATAATGATTCGCGAACCGTCATATCAGTTCAGGACTCGAAGTCCGGATTGCGAATCATTCAATTCGCGAAATGATTCGCGAAACAGCTCCAAAATCCCCCCAGAAAAAAAACCCGATCTAAATCAAATGAATCGCGATCCGCGCTCCAAAATCCCGATCTAAATCAAATGAATCGCGAACCGTCATATCAGTTCAGGACTCGAAGTCCAGATCGCGAATCATTTAATTCACGAAACAGCTCCAAAATCCCGATCTAAATCAAAGATTCGCGATTCGCCCTCAAAGTTCCGTTCTAAATCAAATTATTCGCGATTCGCGCTCAAAGTTCCGTTCTAAATCAAATGATTCGCGCCCAAAATCCCGATCTAAATCAAATGATTCGCGCACGGCGCTCCAAAGTTTCGATACAAATCAAATGATTCGCGATCCCCGCCCAAAGTTCCGTTCTAAATCAAATGAATCACGATCTGCGCTCCAAAATCCCGATCTGAATAATGATTCGCGAACCGTCATATCAGTTCAGGACTATCCAAAGATAACATCAAATTACAAATCTATGAACATATTCAAGTGAGGTAACCAGTTTACTGCTAACTGGTGAAAACACTCCATTAATGACAAGCTGCTGCTCCAAATACATGTTAGATGGAAACATGGTCCATTATGATCGAGTCTGTAGCTTAATTCACTATATTTTAAAGAGTTTGACCACTGCAGTTCAGTTGGTGACAGTTCAATAAAAAATCAACTGAAAGCATCATCTCATACTTTTTGTATTAAATTATAAATTATTGTTGTATTTGATTGTATTAGACTTATTTCATAGATACAATGTCTTTCAATAACTCAAGCATGTCTCAAGTACCTCTTCAGGAATATTTTCAAGGGTTTTCCAGGCCTTAAATTTCAAAAAGTCAAGTACTTCAAGCACCTTAAAGGAACCCTGCCAGATGACAGTCTATCTGCCTTCACCTCCATGACCAGCAGAGAGCAGTGCAGCTCAGATAGTGTTTTATATATAGAGTGATTCTGCTGATGCACAAACAAACACTCACCCTTGTACCAGTTCCTGAGTGAGGTCATGACAAAGAATCGAATCGCCTGATTGGATCCCTGTTTGAGGACGGTCGCGGTGAGACCTTGATACGTCCCTCTGATTCCTGAGAGACCGACAGAGAGCATTAGGAGCATCACAACAAACACGGACAAGTGGTTTGCATAAAATAAAAATGCTTTAGCATCCCCTACATAGGACAAGTGATTTGAAAAAATAAATAAATAAAATAAAATAAAATAAAAAATAAAAATAAAAATAAAATCCCCAGCAAACAAAACATCCTACAAAGGACATGTGGTTTGAATAAAAAAATAAATAAATAAAATGCTCCAGCATTCCCTACATAAGACAAGTGATTTGAAAAATAAAATAAAATAAAATAAATTGTCCAGCATACCCTACATAGGACAAGTGATTTGAAAAATAAAATAACATAATAAAAAAAAAAAAAAAAAAAAAACGAACAAAATAAAACAACACAAAATTATATTAAATTAAATTAAATGCTCTAGCATCTCCTACATGGGACAAGTGATTTGAAAAATAAAATAAAACAAAAATAAAATAAAATAAAATAAAATACAATAAAATGTTCTAGCATCCCCTACAATAGACAAGTGATTTGAAGAAATAAATAAATAAAATAAAATACAATAAATAAAAATAAAATAAAAAATAAATAAAATGCTCCAACATCCCCTACATGGGGTAAGTGATTTTTAAAAATAAATAAATAAATCAAATAAAATGCTCCAGCATTCTGTACATAGTACAGATAGTTTCAAAGTGATTTTGAAAAATAAAGTAAAATACTATAACATAAAATCCTCCAGCATCCTCTACATAGGACAAGTGATTTGCGAAAAAAATTTTTTATAAAATAAAATAAAATAAATGCTTCAGCATTCCCTACATATGACAAGTGATTTGAAAAATAAAAGTATATAAAATGAAATAAATAAAAATAAAAATAAAGTAGAATAAATGCTCCAGCATCCCTTACATAGGACAAGTGATTTGAAAAATAAAGAAAAATAAAAGAAATAATAAAATAAAAGAAATGCTCCAAAATTCCGTACATAGGACAGGAGGTTTGGAAAAATAAAATAAAATGAAATAAAATAAAATAATCTCAACAAGAAAATGTCATGACTGTACTAAGGTGTCTATATGGAAGGGTTTTTTTTAAGCTCTTGTCATTGTAATAATTCAACAGAACAGGCCTTACAATCAGGACACCGAGTTTTTCCCAAAACTATGAGCTGAAATAGTCAAAACAAAGCTCTGTGTTTTTCACCTTGAGTTCTGACGATCTCTCGCACTCCGTGGAAAAAGCCTCTGTATTTGGGATTAGCTGAGCTTTGATCATGGATGAATTTCACCTGCAAATGTGAGAGATGAAGTATGTACGGTAAAACCGCGCCAGAAATAAATGCCATTGCTAATGTAACATTCAGCATGAATAACCTTTGACCTCACCTTTATGGTCTCCATGGGACAGACGATCAGGACGGCCTCCATCACGCCCGCACCCAAACCACAGACTAACCCACGAGTGCTGTCGAGCTTCCCAGCCTCATCTTTCATCTGGTTACTGAGAATCTCAAACACACCAAACCTGCAGAGAAAGATGGAAAAATCATATTAAAGCATATTTAGTGTAATTGCATCATCATCATCATCATCAGCTGTATTTTAAAAGCAGGGAATGAAGCAGAGAAGAGGTGAAGTAAGCAAACATTAGTGAATAAAGCAGCGCTGCAGGGCAGAAAACTAATCAGATGCTGAACCTCAACACGCTCGCCAAAAACCTGTTAACATTTTAAAAAACAGTCTTATATATAGCACACAATATGAATCAGTCTTTTTTTGTTTTACACAATAATTGACATACAATCTTTTCTTTCAGAGAAAAGCATACCTGAATCAATGGTAAACAATGCAAAAGTCAAATAAATAAATAACGTTGTATTAATAAAGCTGAAGTAATTGCTTACTATATCACTTCTTTCGTTTGGCTTATTTGATGCTGCTAAAAATAAAATGATCAGTAATGCAAAGCTTGCTGTATCACTACTTTTATTTGGCTCAAATAAAATAATAAAAATCTCTAAAGCAGAGCTTGCTATATCATTTCTTTTATCTGGAAAATGAAATGAAATGAAATAAAATAAAATAATCACTAAAGCAGAGCTTGCTATATCACTTCTCTCATCTGGCTTGATAAAAAAAAATAAAATAAAATAAAATAATCACTAAACCAGAGATTGCTATAACACTTCTTTCATCTAGCTTGATAAAAAAAATAATTATAAAATAAAATAAAATAATAAAAAAATAAAAAAATAAATAAAATAAAATAATCACTAAAGCAAAGCTAGCTATATCACTTCTTTTCAAAAAAATAAGTAAATAAATACATAATAAA
>JAHKKF010516675.1:0-10711 GCA_019740295.1 Labeo calbasu | reverse complement strand
TGCTTTGTAGTTTTACTCTGGATTACTAATTTTGGTTTTTGTTTCTTTTGTTTTTTTAGATGACTGTTTTGTATGTTTTAGTTTTACTCTAAATGACTTTTGTTTTTTGTTTTACTCTGTTATGTTTTGTTTTTTATTTTGTTGTTTTACTTTAGATGACTGTTTTGGTTTTTTTTTTGTTACTCTTTAGGTTTTTGATTTACTCTAGGTGACTGTTTTTGTTTCCTTTTTTTAGTTTAGATGACTGTTTTGTTTTATTTTTTGCTTTCTTTGTTTTACTCTAGGTGACTTGTTTTTCATTTCTTTTGTTTTATTCTAGATCATTGTTTTGTTTTGTTCCAGTTTACTCTAGACAACTGTTTTGTTTGTTTTAGTTTTACTTTAGATGAGCGTTTTGTTTTACTCTAAATAACTGTTTTGCTTTGTTGCAGTTTTACTCTAGATGACTGTTTTGTTTTGTTTTTGTTTTTGTTTCTTTTGTTTTACTCTAGATGAGTGTTTTGTTTTTGTTTTGTTTTACTCTTGACAACTGTTTTGTTTGTTTTGTTTGTTTCTTTTGTTTTACGTGACTTTTGGTTTAGTTTTACTCTAGATCATTTTGTTTTATTTATTTGTTTGTTTGTTTTGCTAAGGATGATGTTTTGTTTCATTTAGTTTGCATTTAGTAAAAAAGGGGCAAATTGCACCACTTTAGTGGTGCTAAATGTGCGGCAATAGCGCTGTACTGTAAAAATAAAGTCATTGTCATTCTCTTCAGCAAACAGTCTCCTTTCGATGTAAATTAGACTTATTATATAATGTGCCAGAAAAACAGGCGTGCACAGAAAATCATTTAAAAGAAAAGTTTGTGCATATTTTGTATTGATCATTTAGTAATTCATCAAATGATGATCAAATGACACATTAATGTGTATATATCCAGACTTGCCATGCTTAATCTTTTAGCATTTTAAAGAGCCAATTCAAATGTCTTGACTGAAGTGTTTTAAGGATCTGGTCAGTCAAAGAGGCCTTTCATATAGCAATTTTGCATTCTTTTTTCTTTTTCTTTGAACATTGCATATTGCATAAGAGTTGTTGCATTAAATATTCTTAGATTATTTTGAAAATGTTCTCTTTGAGAGTCTCCCATAATTAATTCATAATCATTACGGTACCCATATCTTTTAATGTGTGGTGTAATAATTTGCAGTGTCTTGTGCATGACACACTGTTTTAAAAACATGACACAGATTAAAAAAGTTAAACTTTAAAAAACACATCTCTAGACCTTACTTTTTTCATTCCACTGCCCTGTGCCTTAGTTTTTAAACATGCTGTGTGTGAATGACCCTTTAGGGTGCTGAGTATTAGATCGCCCTATCATGCACGGAATGCTGCAAAAACATGAGAAAAATGGTCAAACACGTCAGTTTAACCCATGTTTACACAGAAATGGAAAACCAGGGCAGTGAAATGCAAAAAAAAAAAAAAAAAACATTGTGTGTGAACTGCTGTCAAGCCAGTGGTAGTCTGCTGCATTCTCTGGTAACCTTGCACTCAGAACAGACTCGCAAGATTGAGAATTGTGCCAAGCAGATTGCTTTCAATACAGATTGCGTGAACATGTTTGCGTTGCCTGATTTGCATAATTCATTTCATGAACCAGGCACCACAACAAGACAGACAGCATTTGCAAATAAACAGCAGTGAATTCCCCTCAAAAAGTGCAGGATTTGCTTTGTATTTTAGCTCATCCATCCTCATTTATTCTGAGTACGCTGTAGCGTGTCAGACAGCAGGTATCTGGAGATCAGATTCGAGTTAGTCTGCTGCTTTTGCTGAGTCACTCCTACCAGGTGTGTGTGTGTATGAAGAGTGTGTGTTTGTATGTGAACTTTTGTTTCGACAGCTTGTGTTTGGGCACTGTGTGTGTGCACAGCAAATGAGCTTTCCATGCAAATCATTTTAATGCGTGTCTGCTGCCAAAACCACAATGAAAGCCAAGACATTAGGGGCATTTATATCTGTCTTGTTAACTAAAGCACCACTACCTCACTTGTAAACATAACACTGCTCCAAATAACTGTTTTGTTTTGTTCTCAGTTTGTATGTTTCTATTTTTTTCAGCTTTTTTTTGCATTTTGTTTTGTGTTTCATCTTTTTTACTTTTCTCATTTCATTTTTTTTAAGTGTTGCACATTGCGTAAGTGTTGCTGCATTGACTGTTCTTAGATGACTTTGAAACTGATCTCTTTCAGAAACACTCATAATTAATTTATCATCGTCGTCATTATCATCATCGTAATCCCCTTATCTTTTTTAATGTGTGCTGTAATAATAACATGCACACTGAACTTTCTAATGAGAGCAGTGTCTGGTGAGACTCTCATCAAGGATAGAGCGAGCGAAATGGAGAGAACAGTCTGATCATCTGAAGCTACGTCTTTTCCTGCAGTCTTTTCTCGAGGGACGTGATTTTTATCGCTCGCCGCAGTTCTGTAATAATAAAATGATTCCTAATCTCCACCCACTTCTGGCACAGAATATGTCTTATGTAATTGAGATCTTATGTAACTGCTCTTGTAGTCTGCTCGGCATTTAGCAGGCCTGATTTAGGAGATCAAGATGGCAGCTAATTCATCTGAAGAAGCTCCACATTAAAGCAGACAGTGACATTATTAGGGCTCAGTTCCCTTGACTCCTGGTGCTCTTAAAGAAACCGTGCATGAAAATTCTGTCATTATTAACTCATTCCAAAGATACATGATTTTTATTCTTCTCTGAAACATGAAGGTGATATTAGGTAAAATGTTTAGGCTGCTCTTTCTTCAAAAATGACTAAAAAGCATCATAGAAGTACCTTAAAAGCTCTTTGATTAATATAAAGCTCATAAGAACAGTATTTGCTTGAAATATAATTGTGACATTTTGTACTATTATAAATGACTTCAGGATGTTAATACGAGATGGGAGGAAAAAACATATTTCAATGCTTTCTCTCGCGAATATATTGTTGGGTTGGGTAGACTGGGTACAGTTGGTACACTTTTTGCTTTTTCCATTACCACACCAAAACTAGGAACTGAAAAGGAATGATTTTTCTTCTGAAATTTCCTTTACTTGTCTACTAAAATATTAATCATTATTAACATCCATAAGTAGGTTATATTGCCACAATTAGCTCGTAAACACAAGAAGCTTTTTTGTTGGAACAGTACCATTTGAGACACCCGTCCGTAATGCTTTAAAGCTGCCTAACCAATTAATTGCAAATGTAAAATACAACAGAATTCAACAGTTTTTATTTCCATTCAGTATTTTATTTGATTGTTTGTTTAGTTAAAAGTTGTTCATTTGTAAAACATTGTACAGTAATGGCAAATAGCGATGCAATATTTAATTTCAGTTCATCATTTTAATAGTAACAGTTGAAAAGTTAAGTACAGTAAACAGAAAAACATAAAAAAAAACAATTACAAACAGCAATAATAAAATAGACCAAATGCAAACAATAACCTAATAAACATAACAACAATAAACATAATAAATAAATGATACATAGTGTCTTAACTGTACCCCGATGACCACCTCGAACATTTCTCTAGATTTTATGATGACCTTGCATGACACAAAGTCATGCAATATGTCAGTTTTTAGAGCACAGATTAAGGTTTACGAAAATGTAAGTTAACTTTAACAGTCATGTAAGAATGAGAAGCTATTCAATGTGGAAGGGACGTGGTGAAGTGAAAAACCTACCTTGGGAAAAAAAAAACTTTCACCAATATCTTTGGACTGGAGAACCGCATGTACTTCAAATTTCCCACGATCGAAGAAAGCGCTAATACGCATATGCGAAGCAAAATCACAAGTCAGACTTGTTGCGCAAACAAGTTATTTCAGGTGTTTCAAATGTACCCCTGTACCAACTTTACCTGGTCAACCCTAATTATACTGTATATAAATTGCGGGCAACAGGGTGCCACTATAAATTAGTGGGACATTGAAATCGCTTTTGAATGCACTCACGTTTTACTTTCACTTTCAAGATTGGCGATTACACATACTCTGTTTATACTACAGAGCGGCAGTACCTGCCTCACATTTTACAACATAAGATGTTTGTCAGTGGAGCTCAGGATCTGCAAATCTGTTGCCATCGTCCTATCAGTCACCTCTCCTTACTCTGTTTATGTGGTAAGTAAGATTTTATGTATTGTAATGTGACAGGCTACTGCTAGCAAGCAGCTTGTACCGTAGAAAGCCTTATTCATTTTCCGTGCCTTCTGAATAAGGATTCACTATTCAGGCACATCCCTAAAAGTATCAATTTCTCAAAAAAACCCCAAAACAATAAAACACACACACACACACACAAAAAACTCAGAATCATACAATGCATCTTAAAGTGCCATATTATGATGTTGTTATTGTTATAAAATATGTTATATGAATTCAGATGTCTTGGAATATAGAGGGTTTGCGTTTATGTTGATGCACATCCATACTGGCTGTACTCTGATGTAAACAACAGCATGGATTGCATGATTAAAGTACTACTGAAAACGTTGTTCTGCTCATTTATGCTGTCTAAAGCACAGAAAATGTGTGGAAGTGCCAAATCAAATAGAGAAGGACTTAGTAGGTGAGAGCGGGGACGAAAGTACCATTTTTCAAAAAAGTTGTAGAGAGAGATATATTTTTGCTGTGGCCTATAACTCAGAAGTGTGGTCTATTAATACCAGATGGTATTTTGTAAAAATATAGAAAGTATAATTTCAGTTTGAACATAAGTTGCACATTGTTACTTTCAACCCCGTTGGTTAAATTTAAGTTTCATCAAATGTTTCAAAACCTGAGTGTACAAACTTGAATTGTTTATTCAACTTATTTTTATGACACTTCTTTTTTAACAGAATGAACAATATGAAAATTAAATTAAATAATCACAATATAAATTCTCAGCATAATTTAACATTAGGCCTATTCATGTTTCCATCCAGTTGTTTGTACGCATAAATTCATAATGTGAAAAAAAAACATCTGGAAACTCGCAAATTCGTAGGTGGAGGTGGAAAAGCTAAAGTATGGCTAAAACCTAAAAATGACTAAGGTAAATGAACATGTGGCTGAATCAGACCTAAAGTTAATAGAAGGTAAAGATTCGTACAGGCAGTATTAAATAAGATATTAGCCTAGTATTGCACCTACCTGACCGGAAATGATAAGAACAAACACAAATGTTGTCAAGATTCTTGCCCTGGAAATCTGAGTTCAGTCTGGCCAACCACAAATGCCTTTTGTTCCTCAGACAGTTTTTTGCACTCTTCTCCTTAATTCATTATAACTTTTGGCGGTCTAGACCTCCGAATGTTTTTCCCAGTCCAACCGATGAGTACAGTCCAAAACATGACAATAATTGACCAAATTTAGCAGTAGTAATTAGCAAAATATGCAAGTTTCGTTCGGCTCAGTGGCATTGTTTACATTCCATGCCGCCAATATGGCGCGTGATGACGCGTTGTGAAAACACGATAATTCACAAGTCATATGGACAAGTTTAATGGTGCTTTTATGATGCTATGTTGACCTTTTCGGAGTATTAAAGGTCACTAAATATTCGTTATGTGAAAAAAGTGCAGCTTCCTTCATATAACATCTCCTTTTGTGTTCCTCAGGTGAAAGAAATTCCTGAGCCTAAAAGCTGTTGTTCAAACTTTAATGTACCCCACTATGTCATCAGATTCAAATTTGACATTATGAAATGTCAGGGCGTCAAAGTTCATCTTGTGTTTCATCTCAACCGAATGCAAAACAAGCTGAAGACAGCAGTTATTTTGAACGCTTCATGCGGAGACTTGAGGAACGCTCAGATGGAGGTGGGCAATAATTCAATCTGTTGTCTGATGGACTTCTTCTGTTTAAGGACCAGCCTGTTTTGATGAGACACGAGCCTCCCACGAAGATAATGCTGTCATACCGCCTCATTTTGATAGGCCTTATTTTGTTCCCTCACTCCCTCTATGCACATCTACACACATACACCCACATGAATGCGCGCATATGGGTGTAGGATGAGCTTGTGGTGTGATGTTCTGCATTTCTACCCCTACAGACTCCCTGCTGTTTTACACACGCACGCGTGTGCAGGTTGGTGGGCTGAGGATGAGTGTGAAAGCGTGAGCTGGCATTGATGCAGGTCAGGACTTCACCTTTGTCATAGCAAACGTATTCGTCTCTGCCCTCTTGACCGGGACAACTATTCTAGGTCCCATCTCCTCATACTAACTGGATTAGCTACTAGCCTGGTTACTCAAGACTTGCAGTTTGATCCTCAGTGAGTGCTTTGAGAAAGGAATGAGGTGCTTTTGGCTTTGCTTTGGTTTGTTGTTTCAAAGGCTGTACTTTTAAGGCACTTTCCACATTGGAGAGAAGTGCCAACATGGCTTGTGTTTGTCTCTCATCCGTGAACACATGGTATAAACATCTTGTGGGTGCATTCTCATTGGCGATGGGAAAAATGTCTGTGTTGCAGTGCTAGACTCTCAGCACCAAGGACAGCACCACTCATTCTGTCTCTCAAATGCTGCAGTGTTTAAAGTTTAAACTTTCATGTTCAATACTTTCTGCTTTTCCCAGTTTAATATGCAGATCTAACGGTCAGTAATCTATTTGTAGGTTCGCTGATAAGTAAAATCCCTGCCTCTGTTTGTTTAATCAGCCTGACACCCCAACCAATGGTATGAGTTTGGGGCGGGGCTTTCTGTTTGTCTAACCAATGACTGTTTGGTGCTGCTCTCACAAGCATTTACATATTTCAGTCTCTTACAAACATTTACGCATTTAAGTTTTTAAGTATCAAAAAATGATTTTTACTGTTTTACTTCAATTGATACATAGTTTTTATGGTCAACAGTACCTAAAAATTGCCTGTTTCTTAGTTTCTTAATTCTGTTGTTATTCTGAACCAGTGTTTTTTTATTATTATTATTATTGTTTAGTAATATTTGAAGTGTTAATTTGTAAAAACTGATAACAGATAAGATTTGTCATGTTTTTTGTACATTCCAGTTAATCTCAGTCAAACAGCAGTTGGGTTATTTTGAATGAGTAAAAATAACCAAAAAATACAGCTAACTAACACAATAAAACACAATAAAAACATGATAACATAAACATGATTTTTAAAAATCGAAAAAAACTGAGTTATCTGTTTTTGCAAATAAACTCTTAATTTATATTATTATAATATTTATTAGTATTTTGAATTACCTTTTTATTTTTATGTATTTTCAGTTCTCATTTTAATTTAAAAGTTTTAGTATTTTTGTCATTTTTAATTTTCTGTTTTTTTTAAATAATATTCTATATAGCTTTTTATTTTTAGTCTAGTTTTATTTTTAGTAATATTAGTACTTTAGTTTAAACGTTTTTTATTTCAAAACAACATTTCTAACTCTTTAATTTTATCATTTACTATTTATATTTGATTTAATTTGAGCTTCATTTTAATTAACAATTTTTTTTTAATAGTTTTAGATTTAGTTAACAATAACAACACTGCTGTGGAGTAATCAATGCGCATTATTTTAAAGAAAATATTTTTTATCCAAATGCAAATGGCATGGCATATAAAATGACTGAACGTTTTAGAAATTCCCATTTAGGCATTATATAAAATAAGCCTGTTTCTGACACTGAATTTTAAAAAAAAAGGTTATTGCAACATATATCAAACAATTCTTGTTTGATATAAGACTTTTTTCCTCTGAATTGTGAGGTAAAAATGCGCAATTGTGAGAAATAAAGTCAGAATTGTAACATCAACTCACCAAGGTGAGAAATAAAGTCAAAATTACGAGATAAAAACTCACAACCTTTTTCTCAGAACTGTGAGGTATAAACTCGCAATTGCAAGTCATAAAGTCCAGTTCTGAGGGGAAAAAAGACTGATGTTCTCAGAATTGCGAGTTTATATGTTACAATTTTGACTTAACTCACAGTTGTGTGTTATAAAATCAGAATTGCAAGATATAAACGTGCAGTTCTGAGAGAAAAAGTCTGAATTGTGAGTTTATATCTCACAATTCAGAGAAAAAAGTCAGAATTGCAAGTTTGTATCACAATTCTGAGGAAAAAAATTTGAATTCCAAGATGTAAACTCGCAATTACAAGAAAAAAAAAAATCAGAATTGTGATTTTTTTTTTTTTATTCACTGGCGGAAACGGGCTTCCATAACTAATAGTTCAATATGTCAATTCAATTCAGTTTTTTTCCCCTTTATTGCGTCATTGTACATGGCAAAACAAAATATATATAAAATGTATATGTAACATATATAAAATATGTCTCTCTTTTAGTCACCAGTTAGTCTGGATAAACTGGGACACTATAAAGTCTGACATCAAAGACAGGGGGAGAGAGAGGAATGCAGAGTTTGCAATCAGTTCCTCTGGTTCACACCAGCTGTCAGAAACCCAACTTGTTGTTTACGTAACAGTCTCCTCCTGAACCGGGACAAATGCTGTTCTCATCCTCCGCACAGAGGGGCACAATTTTAACCCTGTTAGGAGGTTCTCTGCATTTCTTCTGGGTCATTACGCACGTAAGAGTGTGTTTTTGTCACACATCTGCTCAGACCATGAGATGCTTTTTATGTAGCACAACACCCAGGGCTCACATCAAGCATGGTAAAGCAAAAATGTCTGGTCTGGAATGCTGAAATGCTGATTTCATATCGCCCTCATTTAGGGTTAAAGAAACTGTTTTTTGTCCTACGTGTTGTCCTCTTTTTTTTTTGATGATATATGCAGCTATATATAACCCCACTGGCCTCACTTTCTGCTCACATCCTCAAGTAGTTTCAAACATTTTGTACAGAGTTCTGTTCCTCCATGAAACTTTCCTGAGAGTGATAAAAATAGCATATCACAGTTTTTTTTCTTTTCTTGCTGAATTAGCAGAGCCGTGGGTGAGAACAAGATGGAGCATCTGTACTGCAGCAAAACGCTGCCTTGAAGAGAGATTTCATTTGTTTAACATAATACAATGAGACAGTTCATTTGTATCAGGAGACCTTTAGTCCTCCAGGCTTCAAATTGTTTGCCTGCCAAAATGCATTCTTTTGTGTGCTCACATTTGAAAAGAAGCGAAATGATGTATAGCAAAGCACAAAATTTGGTTTGATTTATACGCTGGAGTCTTAAAGTCTGCAAATGCATTTTCTAATTTGTTGCAAATTATGTTAGATCAGCATTTTGAGTTTTTGTTCCAAAGAACATCTTAACTTTACATGATTAGAACTTGCTTATTTAATAAGAGACCTGAATCACAGCTTTCCATTAGATTTTCATGTATAAGTATTTCCAGTTTATTCTTGTTTTCCTTGTGTTTTGGCGTAGTGCGTGTACACAGCGACACCTAGTGGTTTCATAAATCATTGCCTTCTATCATTTAGGAAAATATTCTATTAATTCTATTAATATGGCCTTATCAGTGGAAGGAAATTGATATGGATATGAATCTAAACCTCACATGTTTACAGTGAATAATAAACAATAAATGATTTAATAGCTTTACAAATGAACCATATCAGCAGGAGACAGAAGACAAGTCTATCATGCACTGTCACAGGTTTTCCTGTAGATGGCGCAATTGTAGCATTACAAAACGGGAACTTACTATCTAGTCACTTCTGTGGTATCTGTGCCTGTTTAAAAAAAAATACAAATTTTATCATTTACTCTGTTCTTTCAGGGAAATAGAAGAAGGTCACATTTTGGGCTTTAAATCTCGGAATGAGAAACTGTTTTTGCATGGTAAATGGAAAATTAAACTAAAAAGATTTAATCTAATGTGTAGTCCTTGTTTCTTAATATTCACTGAATGTTTAACATCTTTATATAATTATGCAAGTGGCACAATCAGCACTTCGCCATGCACCGTTCTCATCTCCATCAAAGCTGCTGTTCAGAAATAATCCATGATATAAGCATTTAATCTTTGGATAGCTCTGCAGTTTATTGTGCCAGCTTGATCACTTTGTCTGTTCCACTTAGAGAGACAGAGAACTTCTGATCACAGTCTTGCATAAGCAAACTTGTTTTTACATTTCTCTGCGACATCAAAGCTACTTTTTTGCTTTGGGAGACAGCTATCTCCGTCAGTCTGAGGTTGACGCTTTGCTGCTTTCTGATTCTCTCGCCTCTTTTAGTGCATCACCTTCATCCCAGTGGTCTTTTCTGCACCGTGCCCCTATGTGGAACTGTTTTTCTGATGTTTTTTAAACGCTGCTTAGTGAGAAACATCAGAAATATTCTCATCCTTAAGGCCGGAGCTCCTGCTGTTTTGGACGCAACTAGTTCTCAAAACAGACCTTTTAATCCTCCTCTTCTTCTTCTTTTTCTCCTTACTTAGTACACCACATGCTGTAAACTGTGCCATGCCAGTTAGCTAATGTTGTTTGTGCCTGAAAATACCGTAAATTGATGCTATTACCAAGAAATCAGACTTATAATTTGTGAAAACATCCTGTAGACTTACATTAAAAGTGGGATCTGAGTCTTACCTAAGGACCGGCATATATTGTTTGTGGGCTTTGTTGATGTTCAGACAACCAAAATATCCCTGCTACCATCTAGCAGTGCTTAAGTGACCACCAGAACACCTTAGCAACTGCCTAGAAATGTTCTAAAAATGCAGAACTGCATAGCAATGTGGTAAAACACT